>OZ005741.1:124541376-124836376 GCA_963930735.1 Dioctria linearis
GGAACCTCATCGAATAAGGTATAATTCTGAAGTAGAATGAGATCTAAAGCGATGCGTATCTTAATTGATACAGAATTCAGCGTAGTATCATGAAGCTTAGTACACCGTATTATCAAAAAGAGATTTCCGATTGTTTTTCATTTACAGTTTATACTTTTTTCAATAGAAGTATTAAGGAAAAGTTTTTAATCTGTCAAAAGTATGTAAGTACGTAGTACAAAAATGTTATTACGGTTACGGGCGACACGCTTCTAAATAAAAACGAGTGGAGGCAATTATTTCTACGGTCAGTTGGAAATACTGTTATACATTAGATGGCCACATACGAGAAATCGGTGTACACTCTTCTTTTTGTTTTGTTGTTAGGCTTACGCAAACAAGCTTACACAAACATAATATGTCACCCTCAGAGTTTTCCAATTACACTAACTCCGATTGTGCTAATTCTGCTGAATTAGTTTCCTTGAAACATGCAACATTTTATGCGATTGAAATTGAGCAAGTAAATCAAGATGAAATTTACTCACATGCAGTAAAAGATTTATCATGAGAAATTTAATCGGAAATGCTACCAGACATAGCTCAACCTGGAAATTATGTTGTTGGTAAATTCAAATATAAAATAACTCTAATGTTAATGTACATAGTTCTTTGGTTACCTAGTTAATAAAATCGTAAAGCTGATAAAGTTTTATTTGATGATCGGTTTCAGTAAAATAAAATTTGTGCAAGTAATAAATGGTGCTAAACTTACAAGGAAAAGTGTCAGCACAGAGCGCACAGACTTCGTTCGCCCCTTGTCTGCTAGTCTCGCAAAACGTTTTATAAATACGAAAACAATTCTATGAAAAATCTGACAGACAAATTTAGAGTCTCGCCATGCCTGCCTATGCAGTCCTACTGCTGTGCAGCGAAATGCTTTGGAGTACAATGCACAAGAATATCACAGCATCATACAGCTTTGCATGTAAATAACCCGAGGGTAACACGAGATAGTAGAGCTTGCATGCAAGCCTCCCTTCCAACGCGATTTTAAACTTGACAGCAGAAGGCAGTTCGGTTGATGCCTTATCATCTTGCATGCAAGTTCATTTAAAAAATGACAATGAGACGTAAAGTCTTGCGTATATTGGAAAATTAAAGCAATAAAGGAAGTAGCAGAATGATAAAAACCCAAGAAAAATCGAAGAGGAAGGTGTTGGTAAATGATGTAATTCAAAACATCCCAGAAAATCTCATTTTCCTAATATAAATTTATCAATTTCTCAGAAGCATCTCTTTTCCGTCATCTTGAAAAATGTATAATGTCAAATCACTATCACCTCAACTGCCATGATTTTTCATCACACAAGTTCGCTGAAATCTGAGCTGCCTGCATAGCAGAAAGGATTACACGTGCAAGAAGTATGGCAGAACAAGTTGCATGCAAGCTGTACTATCCGGTGTAACCCCCGGGCCAGTGAGTACATAAAAGTTATTTGAAAACGCTACGAAATTATTAGCTTCTGGCAATATTTAAATAAATCGAGAGCAAAACCGATATCCCCACCTGCATATAATTCAGAATTTATCAATGAAAGTTCTATCAGGGGATGCAAATCAATTGCAAAACACTACGCTGCGTTCGGCGCGTACCATAGCAATATACGTATTCAAACCCTTGAGTCAAAGTTCTCTAAAATGTACTTGATACTTATAGAAAAATGCAAAAGCCTCCAGAATACTTCACAAGCCATGAAACAGACTCCCTACCTACCACATGCGAGGCCAAACGGAACCTTACATTCTAAAATTTTTGCAGTGTTCTCACAAAAGTTTGATTTGAATAGCTCCTCCGCCCTAAACTACTATTCATACAGAAAAATGGTGTTCTGATAATCTTAAGCTTGCTTTCTTATCATCCGAACCGTAAGAAAGTTTTCATAGCTTTCCTAACAAAATTATATAAAAAAATTTATCTTAACCAAATGACTACGATTCCTCAAACAAAACTCTCAGCTGATTAATCATTGTATAAACCGCTGTGCCGTCGTGGCATGCCGTTGCTGATGAAATCGAATGTAGCTGCCTACAGATTCGGACTCCGGATGCACATAACACACGCAATTATCACTCAGCTGAGAGGTATTGAGCGTAAAATGGTAAGGTTATAGTTTGTAATCAAAACTATATTATTACTTTGTTAAGTAAGGTATATAGGAAGTGTAGCCTTTGGCAAGGTAAGGAACCAAGCTGTAAGTTACTAGAAGACTATTTTCCTGAATGGATAGTAGTTTATATAGTCTATAGCATATATAAAGTCAATGTTTGGCACTTTTCCATAAGTATCAATATATAGCATTCGCAGATTTATTTAAACTAAGAGCAAATAAGTTTAACCCAAGAGCAAATAACTTTAACCCAAACACAAATAAGTTTAACTCAAACACAAATAAGTTTAAACCAAGCACAAATAAGTTTAACCCAAGAGCAAATGAATTTAAACCAAGCACAAATAAGTTTAACCCAAGAGCAAATAAGTTTAACCCAAGCAAAAATAAGTTTAACTCAAGATCAAATAAATTTATCCGAAATTCTCAATAAGACATTTTAATACAAAAGCTATCAAGTTCCATTCAAGTCAACATTTTATTACTTCATTTTGTCATTAAAAACAATATTAGGCTTCAAATATTGGCAAAAATGTAGAGCAAAATTCGTCGAAAATAAAGAATCGCGAGCCCAAATATTGTCAGAATAAATAATAGCAAAAATAGAGTGACGTATTTTTCAATTAGTTTGTTCAGATACTATCACTCATCACAGTGCTCAGTTTGTTTGAAGCAACAGTATCGATTGTAGATTTAAAGTGGTCTTCTATAAAATTTTCTTTAATTCATTAACATGGGCAGTGACTGATATTTCAGCGCAGCCCAAGCTGCCCAAGATGTGGAGTTGCCAAGCAATAGTAGCGGAGTTGGAGGTAAGGAAGAGATGTAAATCGTAATCAATCGAAATTCAAAGAAAACTAAGAAGAAAGTTAAAATTACTCTAAGATCGAACGCAGTAGGTTTGCAACGCTTTATTATCGACTAATTTTACTCAAAATTCTCGCCTCCTTATTTTCCTATGCTGAACCCAATAGAACAATCGTTTTCTAAAATGACGGCGTAGTCATGACCAGTTTTAGGTGATTTAAGTAGACAGCATAACATTGTTACAGTCAACAACAAGTCACACCGACTGACTGCGCGCCAATTACGTAATGGACTTGGTTTTACTCAGCCCTAAGGCAATGGAAGGGCAGCCTTTGCAGTTCAAAATTTTTATCTATATCATCTTTTATAATATCTTTCATATTTACGTCATGGTTTAAGAAGTTGTTTTTAATGACAAAATGAAATAATAAAATCTTGATTTCATAGATAGAAGTACACTAATGGAGTTTTATTTTCCTTCATTATAGCTACAATGAGGAAAAATATGCTAGATTTGGCATATAATATAAATCTGGAGCGCCACTGTGCATCTGCCCATTTGAAAAATAAGAAGAAGAAATGCAAAGCACAAAGTACATTATATCAAAATACTTTTTAATAAATGTTTTTTTTTTCATTTGCAAATCGTTAAATTGAATAAAATAAAAATTAACATAAATAAAAACAAAGTTTATCGCATTGATTCGATCCATATAGCTTTTAATGTCATTCGATTTCATCAGGCCACGGCACAGCAATATTACTCATTGTTTGAGGAATCGTTTGATTCTAGTGCCGTTCCATCCATACCACTCGAATATTATGTAGTTCAACAGGCGAGACGAATCGGAGGTTAGATGTTGTGTGGGGCAAACGCTACATTTTGGTCAGTAATCCACACAGTAGGTTAATAGTGCTATAATGACATTGGGTTGGGTGGTATGTTAATAGTTTGTAGGAGAAATTGGATGTTTCTTATTCTCTCAAGTTGTGATACCAGAGGAGTACAATTTTATACATTTTTTTGAATTTTCTGAGAATATTTTAATGCAAAATGATTTGTCTGTTATGTTTGGATTTTTTCATTTTGTCAAGGCAAGCAGTTCTTCCTTTGCTTCCAACAAGGAGCCGCCCCTGCAATATACATTGTGCTTCGCTTTCGGCTATCTTCTCTGTGAATCACGGATCCTGCTATTCTGTCAGTCCAGATGTGGGTGAAGTGATGGTGTTAGCCTTGGGTTCAGCTACTTCCACGTAGTGCGACGTGGTAACCACTGTTCGGTGGACTTGACACTGATTAGTGGGCTGAAAGCTGCTCCCATTCCAAGCCAAGGTAGAACAGCACACTCCAAGGGCTGCGTGGCTGAGGGGGTGCTCAGTCGCTAGTATGCGATGTCTGGATACCAGGCGACCTCCAGTTTCAATTAGCCTTCCTGCGGTAATTCGTATCTCTGCTGTGGCTGACAGTCTTTCTCTGCAACTCGTGGAACCAAATATGAAACTATCCGAGAAAAACAAATCCACTTCTAGCAAGTGCATTATTAATCCACGGATATGAGGAATCGGAGGATTTTATCCCCAAAATCTCGACATCCGTGGAACATCTCCAGCCGGGAAGATTGGCTGATAAGGGCGTTGTAACTCTTATGGAGATCGCTCATGCTCCCCATAGGTCGGGTCAATTCAACTCGGGCGGACTAGCTGATGTTGTGACCTCAGAAACGAAAGGCGTTGACGGTAGCGACCGAAGCTGGACTTCCAGAGACAGGAGAAGGACGAGAAGGAAACGAGCTAAGGAGACGGCTAATGCCGTTCCTGGGCCTTCTTCCTCTCTCTTTTCACAAGTGATGGGCGTAGGGAAATAATCCACATGACTGGACTTCTCTTCACACAGATTAACCAGCAACATAGCAAGGCGGCGTCTGCTTTGCTAGGACGTTACCTTTCTGACTTGCGTAGAAAACTCCAAAACAAAAAGTAGTGCTTGTACAGGAGCCTTGGGTCTGGAAAGACCGTATCTGCGGTCTAACGGAGGCGCAAGGAGCTCAGATACTGTATGACACCGCGTGCTCTACTCCTAGGGCTTGTGTTGTTGACAAAAGACGTTGTGGTCACCTTGCTGCCTCATCTGTGCAACAGGAACACTACATCGATAAAGCTCTCCTTCAAGAAGGATGGAGTCAATAGGGAACTCCTTATTGTCCCGTATGACTCCGGTGCTCCCCTCCCACTGATGGAGTAAGACGAGCGGGTGAGTATGCGAGGTCTAATCGGCTTGGTGTCTTGGTTGGTTGTGATGCCAACGCTCATCACATTGTCTGGGGCAGTTCAGACACTAACCATCGGGGTGAGCAACTGCTGGAGTTCATAACTTTAGCGGACCTGGTTCTGTTGAATTAGAGCAACGAACCAACCTTTGCTATCAGCCGAAGACAAGAAGTCATTGATGTGACTTTTGCGTTCTTTAACGCCTTTCTGTTCTCCGGCTGGAGGGAATCGCGAGAGGATCTCTGATCATCGCTACATTGAATTCTGTATGGGCTCTGATTTCATTGAGGTAGAACCATGCTGGAGTCCGATGCGGACTGATTGGGGGAGATACCATAGAGAACCAGCTTCCACGCTCGCCTCTCCGACTGGAAGCATCAGGAGCATTGCCGTCTTGGAGAAGGCTGTAGGAAAGCTGCAGTCCGCAGTGGCTGTCCCATTAGCACGGACATAGGAAGGAAGCCTATGCCATGGTGGAACGGCGGTCTTAGTAAACTCCGTAAGGCTACATCAGTCGAGGCATCGTTGGTTTTATATTGGAGCGAGGCATTGCTGGCTTATACATTGCTTACGTCAGCGTTGCAGATTTTTGATCTACTTGCCGTCTTTGTAGTTGTTACGTAGCACATTTATTTCATTCAATAGTTCATATCTGGCAACGCCATAAATAGTCATTGCACGCGTTTTCATTTCACTTTGTACCAAATCGCTTTATCACTCACACAGGTACATTCGGTACCTGTCTTGTTTTTGTATTCATTCAGTCAGTTAGCAACTCTATCTCAAGTGTCTGCTGCCGCCCAAACCAGCTAATTGTAAATCATTATAGTTCTTTATTTCAAATTAAACCTGTGAAATCAACATAAAGCAGTATTTCAATCAAATACCCAGATCATATCCAACATAAATTTTGGTCCTTCGAGTTATAATATTACCAGCAAGAAGAAAAATCAAGTGGAAATATTGCAAAAAGGCATTAAACATCAAATTGGAGCACTCAAATCATCAACAGGAATCAAGATAAGTTGTAAATTGCTTTCAGAATTAAGTAGTGCAGTGCTGTGCGGATTAGTGAAAGGTGCAAAAAACCAACTTGGAAGATATTAATAAAATCAACAAATAGTTGCAATTTGCTTCAATTGTGCAAATAGCAGTGAATGCGACCCCGCTATTCCAAATCACGTGAGGTACAATATGCGTATACACACATCAATACACACACACTTAAAGCACAAGCAATAAAGCTCCATCACGCCTGAAGGTATGCAAACTACAATCGCCGGTGAAAACACAGTCAAGGCAAAAAGTAATCATCCTCATTTCAATCTGACACACTTAAATGTGAACTCTTGCGAAAAACAAAACATACTACCAGGAAGAAAAAAGACGGAAATA
This sequence comes from Dioctria linearis, assembly GCA_963930735.1. Taxonomy (NCBI): domain Eukaryota; kingdom Metazoa; phylum Arthropoda; class Insecta; order Diptera; family Asilidae; genus Dioctria; species Dioctria linearis. Next base: position 124,547,997 of record OZ005741.1, read on the forward strand.
GCAAACAGACATTCGCACAGCACTAAAAAGTACAATAGCCTTGAAAAATTTAAATAGTTATAGATAACAATAAATAACACTTTAGACACACACACTAATTTAATTATATTGATATAAACATATTTGAAATAAAATGAGCATTAAATATATTATATTTCAACTATATTACAAGTAAATAAATAAGCAATACATATGAACTATATTGCGAAAATATTGCAAAATTCGAAATAAAATTAACGACACAAAAACACCTAAGCCGACATTATTATTCAAAACAATACGTATCACAAATATTACTATCAATTAAGGAACTGAAACCTGCCAAAATCAAAAAATGGCAGATCTTCAGGTGTTAAAACAAAAAAGAGCCAGGATTGAAGGTTCCATAGCCCGAACCAAGGAGTACGCTGCATCTATTGTTGAAAATTCAGACAGCGTGGAAATATCCACAATGTTAAATAGATTGAGAGAGCTATGGAAAGAATTCTGCACATACGACGATCAAATTACTATTATTCCGGAACAAACTTCAACGATGAGAGTAGTAGAAGAAGCATACCTGGCTACAGAAATAAAGTTACGTCGAGAGCTCAATCGTCGTGTAACTCATAATACGCAACGAACACATGAGCCACAACAGTCCCAATTAAACGAAACCATAACCGCACTAACAGAACAGCATAAAGCATTAATAGAGGTGCTCACAGATCAACATACACCACCCCCCAGTGATCTTAACTTCCCCGACTAACCATACCCTGCTTTGAAGGCAATTATACTGATTGGCCATCGTTCCAAGATCTATTCGTCACTTCAGTACACAGCAATTCAGCGCTAACTAAAGTACAAAAGTTTCAGTACCTAAAAGGTTTGTTAAAAGGTGATGCTGCGCTACAAATACGTCACATTCTAGTAACAGAAGAAAATTACGAGACAGCTTGGAGCAAACTAGTTGAACGATACAACAGAAGAAAACTAATTGTAAACGACTTCGTAAAAACGTTCATCGAACAAGCAGGCAATAGTAAACCAACAGCATCAAGCTTACGTAGACTTGCAGATACCTCAGATGAAATAGTCAGAGGATTGGAATCTCTGGGAAAAGAAGCCAAGGAACGGGAACCTTGGATAGTTTACATTCTTCTACAAAAACTGGATCCAGATACAAGGCAATTATGGGCACAACATGTAGCAGACAAACAGTTTTCAACGTTCAACGAATTAATAAAATTCATAAATAATAGATGCGATGCACTTGAAGCATATAGTGCTAACAAGCCAGAACATCAATCACATTCTGGCAAATATCATACGGGTAGGGAATCCACATCCCTGCTTTCGTCATCACTTAAGTGCCCCAAGTGCAGCGGTAATCATCCGCTTTTCAAATGTCCAAAATTCAAGGCACTTGACACATCAGCAAGAAGAAAATTAGTTTCCCAACATCATTTGTGTTTTAATTGTATGAAAAGTGGTCACCAAACTGCATCATGTAGCTCAAGCTTTCGATGTCACTATTGCAATGATAAACATCATTCATCACTGCACCATCATACTCCTGTACAAAGCCACTACTCAACTGCTATTGAGCATAATTCCAGCGCAGGAAATAATTTCTGCTTACTTAACTCATCACCATACAACCGCACATCAGCACCATTAAATCAGTCAAACCCAGCAAAAGATTATCAATACAATTCCAACACAACATCACCAAGTAATCAAGCTGCAAGCAATCTACCTTCAGCCATTACAAGCTCAACTATCTTTTCAACGCTTAATCCAAATGCGACAAAATACACATTGCATCACAAAGCAGATTCAAGCAATCAAGTGAGGAACTGTATAGGAACCAATAATTCGGATACATATTCTGCAAACATCAAGGATGATGCCAATGGTGCATGCATCCCACACACATCAGAATGTTGCGACATCCAGCACATGCCACATTCCAGTCATCCGACTCAAAACGATGGAACACACAACCACACACATCGTCAATCACAGAGCATAGAAGCTAATATTCATTGCCATCAAAGCAACTCTCAGTCAAGCAAAGCTTACTTGTCGACCTTACTACCAACTGCCATAGTACTTGTGAAGGATGTTCAAGGAACTCTTCAACTTTGTCGAGCTCTTTTGGATTCAGCATCCATGGCAACATTTATAACAGAATCCTGTGTGCAAAGGCTCAACCTCAAGCGCAAAAACAAACGAGTACCAGTGAAAGGATTGTCATCAGCAGAAGTAGCAACAACCCGCGGAGAAGTTCTTTTACAATGTGGGCTAAAAAATGAAGGAGCTATAGAAATCAAAGCACTAGTCCTCAATAAAATCACGTCACCCATGCCACCGACAAACATATCAGCCGAGATGTGGCCTTGGATTAGTCAAATACAACTGGCAGATCCGTTATTTTACAAAAGAAATACCATTGACATACTGATCGGTGCGGACTATTTCTTCCAAGTCCTTCAGAATGGTCAACTACCTAGTCAAAATGGCTCCCCCAACTTTCAAAATACCATCTTCGGTTGGGTAGCAGCAGGTCCTCACTACACAAGTCCTGAATCACAGTTGGAAATAAGCAGTTTCCAAATCTTAGTCGACGGTAACATTGACAAGTCGTTGCAACGTTTTTGGGAAGTGGAAAATCTTTCCACTATCACTCCTCACTTCACAGAAGAAGAAATATTTTGTGAGGAGCACTTCAAAGCTAACAGCCGACTAAGTTCAGAAGGTCGCTTCGTCGTCCGGCTCCCCTTTAAGAAGCCAACGCATATGTTGGGCAACTCAAGACGAGCTGCTGTGTCCTGTCTGCTATCACTCGAGCGACGATTAGCAAATGATCCACAGTTGTCTTCCGAGTATCATGCATTCATTGACGAATATCAATCCCTGGGACATATGAAGGAAGTCCCAGTCACCATCAGAAATATAGAGGACTCACCATGCTGTAGTGAAGCAATCCAGCTGTACCACAAGGGTGCGAGTTGTATTCAATGCCTCACGGAAAACCACATCAAATTCATCACTCAATGACATCCTAGGAGTGGGACCCACTATCCAACGCGATCTATTTACTCTCCTACTGAATTTTAGAAAAAATAGAGTCGCAATTTCTGCAGATATCATCAAAATGTACCGGCAAATTGAAATAGATGATCGTGATTGGAACTATCAACGAATAGTTTGGAGAAGCAGCCCATCTGATAGAATAAAGGATTTTTGGTTAACAACTGTGACATATGGCACTGCGTCTGCGCCATTTCTGGCAACAAGAGCACTGTCAGAAATTGTCAATGAATACGAATCAAGCAACCCAAACCTTACCTATGTCATAAGGAACCAATTTTACGTCGACGACTTACTCTCTGGAACGAATAGTACAGAGGAAGCCACAGTTCTCCGTGAGGATTTGGAGAATGCACTGGCCAACAGAGGTCTTCAGTTACATAAGTGGAAGAGCAACGCACAAGATTTCATCAACAGCATACCATCTGAAAAACGGGACGTCGGATGCATTGACTTTGACGAAAATTCTACCAAGGTGTTAGGACTTTGTTGGAACCCCACAAGTGACTCATTTATCTTCAACGCATTGCTACAATTAGATGGACCAATCACCAAAAGAGCAATTCTGTCTCAGTCATCAAAGATTTTCGACCCACTAGGGTTATTGTCACCCGCAACTATCTCAATAAAAATATTATACCAACAACTTTGGTTGGAAAAGGCCAACTGGGATGATCCTGTAACAGAAATACTGGCACAGAAATGGTGTACATTCAGAGATGAATTCAATCAATTTGAGGAGATTGAAGTGCCTCGATGGCTATGTTCTACCAATCTTGAAGCTTGTCAGCTCCACGGCTTCTGCGATGCTTCGGAGAATGCCTATGCAGCCGTCATCTACTGTCGAAGTAGTCATGGATCGGTAATAAAGACTAACTGCCACTATAGCCAAGACCAAGGTAGCCCCTATTAACAATCAATCCATTCCACGTCTCGAACTGTGCGGAGCTTTGTTGCTGGCAAGATTGTTTAATTCTATACTCTCCGCCTTCAACCACCCAGAAATACCATGTGTGGCGTGGACAGACTCAAATATTGTTCTAAGTTGGTTAAGGTCCCATCCAAGACGATGGAAGACATTCATCGCAAACCGGACATCCGAAATTCTTAATATTCTTCCTACCAGCCAATGGAAACATGTTAAATCGTTGGAAAACCCCGCAGATATTGCATCAAGAGGAGTTTCACCACTGGTTCTAAGAAAATCTGTCACATGGTGGCACGGACCTTCGTGGCTGCGACAAACGGAAGGTACTTGGCCAAAGCAAGTAACACCTCATCATGAACACGTAGACAATATGGAAGAACGTCAAATTAAGCTTCATAGCTTACATACAGACGTGTCAAATCCAATTTGGGAACAGTTAAGTACTAGTGTCTCATCGTTCCGAAAAATTATACGAACGATTGCAATTTGGAGACGCTATATAGTCAAACTGAAACATAAAACCAACCTACGTTTAAACATTTCAACAATAAAGCCAAACTACGACGATTTCTTATCGACTAAGGAATTATAAGAAGCCGCTGCAAAATGTATTCGATGGGTACAACTCATATCTTTCCAGAATGACATCAAATGCTTGCGCAATAATAAACCACTTGCACCGAAAAGTAAGATTTTAAACCTTGCTCCGTTCTTGGATGACAGTGGACTCTTACGAGTAGGAGGACACATTCAACAGGCTTACTGTAGCTACAATGCAAAACATCCAGTTATTTTGCCAAAGCATCATAGAATAACCTCTCTGATCATACAACAATATCATCAACAGTATCTACACCCGGGTCCGACACTACTATTATCACTAATTCGTCAACAGTATTGGATTATTAGAGGCCGCAACACCATCCGTCAACATACTTTCAAATGTTTATCATGCTTTCGTCAACGACGTGCAACAGAGCAACAATTTATGGGAAATTTACCCGAAGCACGAGTTCAACCTGGTAGACCTTTCTTGCATTGCGGTGTGGACTATGCAGGACCAATCCGGCTACGCCTGCATAAAGGACGTTGCAGCAAAACGGACAAAGGCTATATCGCATTATTTATTTGCTTCAGTACCAAAGCCATCCATTTAGAAATGGTCTCAGACCTGACCACGGATGCATTCATTGCCGCACTCAAACGCTTCACATCAAGACGTGGAATCCCAGCAGCTATTTACAGCGACAATGCAACAAATTTTGTCGGAGCCAAACGCAAATTATCCGAGATATACAAGTTAGTTATGTCAAAGAGTCACAACGAAGTGATTTCAACTTTCCTGTCACAAATGCAAATTTCGTGGAACTTTATCCCACCTGCTTCGCCACACTTTGGTGGCATATGGGAGGCAGGAATCAAATGTGTTAAGACCCACATGAGAAGAGTCATTGGAGAAACACCGCTGACTTTCGAGGAGTTCGCAACACTGCTCACACAAATTGAGAGTGTGTTGAACTCACGACCACTGACCGCCATTAGCGAATCTGACATTGATAGCCTGGATGCGTTAACACTGGCTCACTTCCTGATTGGGACGTCATTGGTATCACTACCGGATCAAGAGTTTAGCGACATACATTCCCTCTCGTCTTAAACGTTGGCAACAGGTGCAGAGACTAACACAACTCTAACTATCTAACTATCAGGACAAGACAGGGCCAACTAAAGCGACCTATCGTGAAGCTATCCAAACTACCTATAGATTAAGAACACTCTTAATGGGGGTAGTATGTTACGTAGCACATTTATTTCATTCAATAGTTCATATCTGGCAACGCCATAAATAGTCATTGCACGCGTTTTCATTTCACATTGTACCAAATCGCTTTATCACTCACACAGGTACATTCGGTACCTGCCTTGTTTTTGTATTCATTCAGTCAGTTAGCAACTCTATCTCAAGTGTCTGCTGCCGCCCAAACCAGCTAATTGTAAATCATTATAGTTCTTTATTTCAAATTAAACCTGTGAAATCAACATAAAGCAGTATTTCAATCAAATACCCAGATCATATCCAACAGTAGTTAATAGATTTTCTATGATATTGCTCTCGACTAATGACATCGAGTGACTTAGCCTAGATGATGTAATCATAGGGTATACTAACTATGTCATTCCGTTTGTAACGCATAAAAATAATGTTTGTAGAGCAAAATGGATTGAACATCCACGCAAAATATTATTCGGGTCACTACATTATGTTACATTATTTTATTTTGTTATGAAATGTTATTTTAGTCTATCTTACTCATCTATGCTCATTTTATTTCTTATTTTACTTGTTGCATTCTGTTCATTCCATTTATTAAGTCATATATTTACTCAAGTTAGTTTTATATGTTAGCCTATTCCATTTTCTTTACTTAGTTTTAATCTTAATGTCAACTTCAATTTCATTTAAATTCAATTTTAATCTCATTGAAAAAATTATTACAAGTCATCTAATTAAATCACCTCGTTTATAATTCTATTACTTGATAGTTTCTGTTGCACGAGTTTGCCCGTTGTGTTTTTATTGTTTTTCATGACTTTGTAAACTTATAATATCTATTTTATACTCAATGTACCTAACGTTGTAACGTAGCTTATGCTGAGGTTCTTTAATAAATGCTTTTTCTATTCTGTTCTATTAAAATATCTATTAAGTTATTTTGATTCCTGGATATCATCTATCTGTCAGTCTTCACGATAACTCGAGAAAGCGTATACTTAGATAGCTAAAATTTTGCACATGGGGCTTAAAAAAAAAAGGAGATTCAAGTTCGAAAATTAAAGAAATCGGGTAACTCCTTCGTGGGGTTGCCATATAAAAATTTAAGATTTGTGAAAACGGTCAATCGTAGACGTTTCCATTGGACTGAATGTTCTTCAGAATACAAAGTCCCATAAGGTTGGTTGTATTCGTTTTTCTGTCCGACGAACAGTTCTAGAAATTACTGCGAAAAATCACTTCAGAAATCAAACTTTTGCAGATGGGTGATCATAATTCTAGCTTTTTTACTTGTTTAATATTGTAACTTTTATTTATTAAAATATTATCCGTTTTATTTTTTCAAGGCTGTTACCAAATAATTTATTTTAATAATTTTTATGAATACTTCAGATAATTTGTGATACCGTGACGTCACAGCTCAAGTATCAAAATAACTAGTAAACATACCTTGCTCCTCCGTATACCGTGGCCTAACATATTCCAAGAACAATTGAAAGTTGGTCTAGGTGATGTCTTTTTGTTTTGGTCATTGCGAATGCAGTTCACTAGCTCAGTCTCCGAAGGCTGAAGCTGAACGGAAATCACAAATTGGTATAAAAATAGAGTACCCAATACAAAAACACAACTACATAACAATTTGGCAATAATTCATACAAAATATGTACTTCTCGAGTTCATTATAAGCTTTTATTCTCCTTTTATTTCATTATTAAATCTAACTACATACTTACTACTGGGATAAACTACATTTCTCAGTTCCTTGAACTGTGTAAATATAAATTTATTACAGCGCGACAATTTCTGCACTCTATTTTTTTGTTATCTGCGGCAAAAAAGTTTGTATACTTATTCAGAATATTTTTAGATGTTAAATAGGTACTAATGATAGTGAAACAAATGTTATGTAAGCTGTGTTTATCTCTTTGTAGCAAACACCAGTTTTTTTCCTCGACAGATTACGGGGCTATACAATACACAAAAATTGAAAATAATTTTAGTTAACACACTGAAAACTGCTATCAGTCACGTACACAAATTTATAAGTTCGCTTGCTGGAATTCAGTATATATGCAAAAAATTTGCGCACTTCACGAAAGGATTAAAACCACACCACGATATTATCAGTGAAGGCGTAGTTAACATCCAGATAATTAATGAAATTTCACTTAATTATTATATATACCTTTGAAGATTCTCTGGCTTTCCCCATCCTTTTTCAAAGAACCGCGTTATCAATAATCTGCGATAGAAACCATCTAAACGACTGGGTGGCATATTCCAGCCGGTTGTCAAAATGTCAAGCCAACAGCTCAACACCAAATTGATTTTTCCCTTTTCGCGTAGTTCACTGAGATACCACAAAAGATATTCGATTTTTAATGGCTAGAAGAATCAAAGCTTGAAGACACTTTAATTATTTATTTTCCGTATTGTTAATTAGACGATTTAATACCTTCTGTTGTACTATTGGAAGCTTTTCTACATGTCGCTCAGCTTTTTATAGGTTTTCACCTCATACAACTTCAGTTTGTGTCGCAATCGCAATAAACATATTGACGAGACCGAGAATATGTTTCACTGCTTTTTATTTTCTTATGCATGCCACAGCAGCATATAGGCAGACAGAGCACGTTAAATTTTGATAGTGGGTTCCTTTGAGAGTTGAGACGACGAAAGTGTGAGATTGCATCGTATGTGTATCCATTCCATACATACGTTTTTGCTACGCTTACTTTGCCGGTATAGGCGTGAATTACAATTACGACTGATCAGTCGACTACGACTTTGCCCAAATGGTAAATGCATGTGGAAAGATACAATTGCGACTTCGACTTCGACTGCGACTACGACTGAAACTGCGGCCAACTTCAGTTCAATCACAAAAGTCGGGACTTCTGGTTTGTTACAAATTTCACCTCAGCGTCAACTTCGACTTAAAATCAAGTCGCAGTCGACAGATCAGTCGTAATTGTAATTCAGGCTTAGGCCAAAATGCGGAAATGTTTGATAGAGTGTTGGTAGGTAGGCGTAACGAGCAGGGTGTTGTATTTATTATGAATTCTGTCAGCTATATATATATTATAGATGTGTGAGAACTGGTCTGCTGTTTATATATATTATTAACTCAGCCATTTAAGCTCAGGCCAGAGCCAGAGAGAAACATAGATTTATCTAGCAGAGGTAATTAAAATAAATGTGTGGGAATTCTTGGGCAAACAAAAATAGTTCATTTCCTTAGGTATATATAAACATAAACAAAGCTGTTTTGTAAACATGAGTTGTCTTAGGTTGTGAAATTGTGATACGTCATAAAAAAAAGAATGCATTTGGCAGCTGCGTGAAAATATAAATATATCTACAGTACCTACATTCATGCATAAGTAAGACATTGCAATGGCAAAGTATAAATAAATATAAGTAGAGACAGAGGCGAACAAAATTGGAAATTTTCCGTGTTTTTTAGACTGATAGAGGTAATCTCATATACTTTTGTCTTTTGCATGATTATGGAAAAGAACTTGGCTATGCATTATTGTAGTGCGACTGAGATAACGAGTTAAAAACAAAAATCGAGAACGTAGGATTACCCGAATGACAAAATCTTATTAAATCCCCCAAAATCCTTTCAAACTATTCATAATAATGTACATTGGGTAACCCTACCTCCATCTGGCAAGAAAAAGATAAACTTCGCAATGAACAACGCACTAAAAGGAGATGTAAAATTTCTGTCAAATAAAATTCCCCGAATCCAGCATTAGATTCCCCCACTTGAGCAAAACAGATGTAAACAGAAAAAGTGCTCTTCACATATCATAGGATTACACTAACAAACATTGGAATTCTGCGAAAAACATTGGGTCAATTCCTGAAATTCGTGTTTTCATAAAAGAGCGGGAGCATTTTATGAGCGTAAAATCAAAAAACTCCGCCCATTCTCTCTTATTTACGAAAATAAATCATTTGCCATTCCATTTCGTTGCATGTAATCTTCGCATTCACATTTTTTGTCTTATTCGTAAAATGTTCAAAGAGTGATTGATTTTTTTTTATTTTTTCTCTTCCTTCTTTTTCTCGCCGTGTACATTTGAATGGAAAACAATCGGAACACAGAAGATCCTTTCTTTTATTTAGTTATCTTTGGCAATGGTTGCTTGGAAATGTTATGCATGTAGGCACTTTCGGCAAGCACATTTTCAGTGAGACAAGTGAGATATTAGTAAACCATACACGCAAAGGATTACTCTCGCGCAATCCACTACATTATTGCGCGAAGCGTGCCCGCAGGGTTGCCTTCGGCACTGATAAAAGCTCCTTGCCCATACATCACACATTCTTTCCGTTCATGCGGTTATAAATTGTTGTTGTTTTCATATCAGACGCATGGCATGTGGAGTGTGTAAAATTTGTCCGCTCCAAGGTCGAGATAGACGCTCCTTTTACTTCATAAATATTATGGGTCGGTGAAAATGGCTTCAATGAAGAGAACTACAATAGTTAGTGCGTTTATGTATTTAAATTTTTGCAAATTTAATGTATCAAATCGGAAAGGAAAATTGTGGCAAAAAAATTGGCTAATTAATAGAAGAAAATACAGTGACATAAAATTACTTAAAGAGCTAAAAACAAATAATGCAGAAGATTTATATAATTATTTACGAATGGATGCAGAAACATTTGATAATCTATTAAAATTGATTAAACCAAATATTGAAAAACAAAATACTGTAATGAGAGAAAGTGTTTCACCAGAAGAACGACTCATAGCAACAGTAAGGTTTTTAAAGACTGGTCGAAGCTATGAAGATTTAAAATTTTCGATGGGGATTTCTGCACAAGTCTTAGGTCGTATAATACCTGAAACCTGTCGAGCTATTTTTGAAGTGCTCCATACGGAATACATGAAGGTAAAAAAACAAAAATTTATTTCAGTATTTCAATTTCACTTAATTCGTGTTAAAAAAATCATACAAGATAATAGTTTTTTACTAAATGTCATCCGTGTACCCGTTGTCTTCTTAAAGAATAGTACTGACACACGAAATACTTAATAATGGAAGCTGGAGAAATGAAAACCCACACTTTTTCATTCCGTTAAGAACTAACAGAGGAAGAGTCACATCAGATGCCACAGCAAATCGAAAAAACTACTTAAATTATTTCCTTGATAAAGGTCAAGTCCCTTGCATCTTGCCAATGGTAATATTTTTCTCCGTTTGGTTTCTTCACTCTCCAGATTAAAAAAACTTCTTCGCTGATGTTGTCGATGCGCTCTTCAGCTATTTCCCGCTCTATCGTGAAAGTCAACAGATCATAATACCATAAAGATGATATATATATTTCATCTGCAGATTTTCCACTTTTCTTAGAATTCTGCACTTTTTTTAATTCTTTCCTAAAAGAACTCCTTAAGGACTGTATTTTTTTTGTCACTGTTTCGCGATCAGCAGTATCATCATAATTTCTGTAGAATTCAACAAGCTCTTCGTAACTCTTATTTTTTAAATATCTATTTTTATACTCGTTCGATTTTATTTTCCAAAAAGATGGATGCTTTCAATTAAGTTTATAATTACGTCTTTAGAAATACATCTAATATCAGACATCTTAAAATGATTTAATGAAATCACTCAAAAATCACCTTATTTTATATATTTTGTGGATAATTTTCTGTCTTAGTTTTAAGACCTTGTTAACGTTACGATGTACACGCGCTGAATAACACCAGAAAGGCAATCGCGTTCGTGTATGGGCAAAAATCATACAGGAAAATCGTACGGTTTTCCAAACAGCTTTACAGAGTTAAGCGTGGTTCGTATTGTTGCCCATACACATACGGGCTTTCCTGTATGGTCGCGGAGCGTACGCGATTACGCTCGAGTAATCGCTTGTGTGTATGGCTACCTATTCTCAGTTGGCTCACTGCGACTGCACTTTCGGTGAACTGTCTTAATTCCATATTGAGCTACAAAATTCGAACGCAGCCACTGAGCAACTGAGAGAAGTGAAACTGAATTTTCTTGTCTCAGATGACTCAGTTGCGTTATTTTGTGATTTTAAGTGAGCTATTTGAATGAACTAACAACACTTTTCTCAACTTATTACTATCCATTTCCTGTGGTCAAAATTATTTTAATGTCATAATTGGCAAATCAGCTGATTGGTTTGAACCCCTGACTTATAACAATGGACTGAGCGATTTGCCATTTCACGTGGCACAAAAAATATTGTGTTTCTGTATATCACCGTTAGAGCACCCTTTAAAACGATTACATAAAAACATGTAAAACTCAATCAATTAGATGAAATTTTACACTCGTAAATCGAATTTAATTAAAAAAATATATTTTCTTGCGGCCAAGTGATATTTTAATCGCGTATAAGGAATTAAAGTCATTCCGACTTTAATTTTCAAAAGATATTCCTAACTGAATCCTGCTTATGGGCAAGAGAGACTGAGGATGGTAGACTAGACACTATGAACATGAACATGAAATGGCATGAGCAAACATTCCAGAATGCAATACTTTGTGTTGGTAGCTCCAACTCTGCCATAGGGCGAAAGAGAGAACTATAAAACTTGTGCCATGCTTTCCTATATGAAAATGACAATACGCTAGACGTACGATAATTCTCGTACATGTACGCGGATTTCTACTCTGGTACGATGTACGAGGCAAAATGTATTCTCGTACGCGAAAGTACGAGAATTTGGGTGTCAAATATTTTCCAACTAGAATTTTCACACTGTGAAAATACTACTAACAAAGGTCGAGTAAAAGATAATTTAAGAAAAAGAAGCGGAACCGTAACCCCCTGAATATTGAATGGCTTGTATATTCCGGTGGTTACAGTTCTGCTTATTTTTTTTAAAGAGACTTGAAAAGAGCATAGCGGCCGACATTACACACTTTTTGCCTTGTGTTATTGCAGGAGTTTTTCATATAAAAGTAGCTTGGATTTAGTTCAAACACCATAATTACCATAAATTTGCCCTACATGAAACTTTTTCTAAACACCATTAGAAAGAAACATATTGGGCTGTAATTTGTGATAACATTATTTTTCTGTGGGACCGATAGTTTTAGGCTCAAGGCCTGATCTCAAGATACCGAAATGATACTCCATTATTCATGGTTTTATGTAGCCTGCGTCCTATGGAAAAGCCGCCAGACCCTAATACCCTAGACAGACTGCACCCATAATGACTAAACTTGAAAATCAGTCATTTACCGGAAATGAAGAATTGACAGACTATGGACGAAAATTATTGTGAGTAAAGATCATGGCAGACAACTTTTGTTGTTCAAAGAGATGAAAAAGAGAAGTAAGCTGCTGCCACTGCTATCTTTATTGGTAAAACTTTTCACTTTCCAATAAATTAAGCTCATTTTAATGACGATAGGTGGCGCTTTTACTGCAATTTCACTAAATGGAGTAAAATTTTGTTCATTTGAAAACGAAGCGAAATGTTGCAAAATGGGTCCTTGATGGACGAGTGTCGACTTCTTTTCTTGGACCAAAGTCATCCACACATCACCAAAGAAAAGGAAGTTGATATATTTATGTACAAGCTTTCCCGACTCCGCACTGCTGATGAAGACCACAAATATATAGCTGTACCTCAATTTACGCTATCCATTTTAAGTCTCGCACATTCCAATGGCGATACCGAGAGGATTTTTAGCAAGAACAACCTAACAAGAACAAAATTAAGACAATTAACAAGCTCACATCAAAGACCGTGATAGGATCCCTCCTTTCAACTCACTATGTTAAAACACAGTCAAAAGAAGTTTACCACCCAAATTATAAGTCGCACAAAGTCGGCGTCATAATAGAATCAACCTACTACTGCAGTGCGACCTGATGATGAAAATTTCGACCAAACTATTAACTCGGACCCAGATCATCTTAGCCTAATCTAGATGTCTTTTATTTTAAGAACAAGATAATATACAATTTTAATACACAAATCGGTTTAAAAAATTTATCAAATAAAACTTTTTTAAAGATACCCATTATTTTTGTTATAAAAAAAATGAAATGTTACTAAATAATCCTCAGTTTTAATTAAGCTGCCATTTCTTATTAACTTCGCGATAAGCCTAGTGTACGAGAATTTTTCATGACGTACGAGATTTTTGTAAAGTTGGTACGAGAATCCATTTGTTGCAGTCTAGCAACCCTGGTCCATTGTTATAAGTCAGTGGTTTGAACTGAGACAACTGAGACTGTTGCTCAAAGTTTTGTCTCCGTTGTCTCACTGAGACAGTGCTTGCCGAAAGGCCCTTACGATGCTTTGACTCTAAAGACTGCATCATTCAGCAATTTTGCTCATGATAAAGAACGCAATAATTCGTTTTCTTATTAACACTGCACGAAGTAAGGCATGCCATTCAGGTAGCTAGAAATTACAGTAGACAGTTATTAGAAAATAGGTAGCACTAACCGGGAATTTTAAGACTGACTATCCCCTCGTTATTGAAGAATTTAAAAGGAATTTGGCTAAGAGATTATTGACGTGATCCTTTCTGTTCCTTCCAAGTCGGTTGTAAGTGGTTGAATGAATGCCCGCATGTAATTTCGTATGGTAACCCATCTGGATTTTCGAAGTGGTTTTTCGCGTATATTGCTAGAACGGTTCGTCGGACAGTAAAAATAATTATAACCAATTTCATGGCACTTCATATTCTGAAGAACTTTTCAGCATAATATAATCGTATAGGACTGTTCGTTTTCACAGTATACGTAAAAATTCTAAATTTGTATATGGCAACACCAAGAAGGGGTTGCCCGATTTAGCCCATTTTTGAAACTATATTTACTGTTTCTATGAAAATACCGTGTACAAAATTTAAGCCCGTACGTTGACGAGTATAATGAAAAACGATATTTTTGTTTGGCAGCACCACGAAAGAGCTCTCCGATTTGTCTCATTTTCGAAGTTAAACTTAGGTACTTCGTTTTTAAAGGCCGAGTGCCAAATTTCAGCTCTTTAAGTGAATGCGTTCTCGAGTTATCGTGAGGACGGACAGACGGACGGGCGGACGGACATGCAAAAATACAAAATAACTTAATTTTATGCATGGGTGTCCAATCTATTTTGCTCTACTATCGTTATTTCTATGCGTTACAAACGGAATGATGAACTTATAAGGAATACCCTATGGTTTCATCTAAAGTATAAAACCCAAAGCTTTGTATGGCAACTCCAAGAAACGGTTGCCCGATTTAGTCCAATTTTATTTATCTACGTAGACGTTTTCTCAGGCAGTGTCTAAATATATAGTGAAAAGCGAAATCTTTGAATGGCAACCCTATGAAGGAGTTGCCCGATTGGTTGTGTGTAAAATTTCAGCTCTCTCAATGAATGCGTTCTCGAGATATCGTGAGGACGGACAGACGAACAGATGGACACCTCGATAGACGGACGGACGGAAAGACGGACGAACTCAAAGCTCGACGGATGGACATACAAAAATCAAAATAACTTTCAATATTATGCGTGGGTATACACACCTATTTTGGTCTACCAGCATTATTTCAATGCGTTACAAACGGAATGACAATCTTAGTATACCCTATGATTTCATCTACTAGGGTATAAAAATAAATAAGGAATAAAATATCTTGGCAAATAAAAAAAATAATTGAGTGATTACGTATAGATTCTTGTTAGATTAGAGTGTGTGTATTACTCGGGGAACAGCAGGCACATAGGTCCCGAGAAACAAAAGTTTGCCTTTCACAGAGTGTATCACGTGGGTATGTCCCATGTTTGAGTGGGGCTCAATCACTAATTGAACTTGACAGGTCCCCGAGATCCAGATCGCTCCTTCAAGATTGAAAACTTTTTGCTTTGATCATCCCCCAACTCCAGAGATTTTCGTCATTACTTGAAGCCGTCGCTGAGTGATTTTCGTTCTACCCTCGGGATTTCTTAATGGTCTTACCAAATACTTATTTAAGCTTTCCAACTTAGGCTTAAAATTTTTTATTTCGATTGCCTCAGCCCTAGCATTGACAATTCCTACAAAGGCTTGTCCGTTACTGGGCTTAATCAGGGTATTCCCACAATACACACCGAGTCATATCTCTTCTGTCATACATACCAGTTCAGAATTGCTCGAGTCTTGAATTCTTATCAGCTGCTCGCTTCTTGGCTCCAAGCGTATTGGTCTTTTCGTGTCCTGAAGTCTGAGAAAAGAGGCAGGGGGTTCAGTTTCGAGGCTATTTAGATGGGCTTACGTGCGAGGATGCTCTAGTCCGTTCTTCCTTTCAACCGCTACCTTTACCTGCTCTTCACCCCACATTTATTTAGGCCACGCTATAGACTTTTCTACTGCAGGACGAAAATCCCTTTGCTGCGCTCCTGTGCGAAGGATCGCGGTTAACGTATTTCCCTGCTTCTGCCTAAAATCCAGCTCTTCCATCTCTGAAGCTATTTTCCGCTCCTTCTGTGCTATCCGTTTAGTTGTATATTCACTGTTTCATCGCTGTTGCTCACATATTTCAAGTATTTCTCTATGATATCTGAAGCGGCACTTGCCTTGCGCGCAATATTTCTCAGCCCTGTGACTTTTTCTTGAATATGTAGCCTTACAGCTTATGTTGAAATGTCCTGCGGCTTCTCTGTACTAGATTGACTAGAGGTATATCTACCTATTTTTTAATGTAATCAACAGATTTTTTTTTTTGTTGGCACTTGGTGAAACCTCATTTTCAATTAAGGAAAAATAAAACACTTGTTACGTTTCACAGAAATTTTCGGTGAAACGTAACAAGTGTTTTATTTTTCCTTAATTATATCTACCTAATGTAAGAATATTAACACTTTCTTTCCCTGTTATGTTTTCAAAAAGTGGCCTTACTCCCCTGTTTCTTTCTACGCTTTGAATTGACACTGTGTGACCAACACAATCAATGACGGCTCTGTTTTTGAGGAACTCCATGTCTAGTATTCCATCTGCTGGTATGGATTCGGTATCGTGTGTGGCATGAAATACAAAAGTCTGTTGGCTAGTACCAAAGCCTAGGAAAGCTTGGCAGGTTCCTACCGATTTTTTCTGTGTACCAAACAATCCTCCTATAGTGATTGTTTCTTGGGTTTGTATGGGCGTTCTTCCTTTTATTTTATTTACCTTAATTACATATATTGCAAGAAGATCCCGTATCTAATAATAATACTAACTTACCTTCTGGTCCTATGTCTGCGTCGACTGTAATTATACAATTATTTAATAATCCTAATTCTACTGCACTATTTTTATTTCTGGTTAACTGGGTACACTCCGATTCTCTTAATTAAAAGCAGCTGCGGAAAGAGTCCCCACCTGCCGCCCCTCGTTTCCGTCATGAGGCCTGGTTCCATGTTCTGCTAGGTACTTTCTTACGCATATATCCGTATGATGGTCTTACAAAACTGACAATAGAGAACCTTTCGTCTCTGAGTGAATTCTGTTGAGTTGTCTATCACTGTATCTGCGAACTTGAATTGCTGATTCCTGCAACCTGGCACCTCATGCCCATAGTTTCGGCAATTAGTGCAGTAAGGAGGCTGCTTTCTCCACTGGCATTCTTTGAAGTATTTGACCGCTCTAGGCTGCTGTGTTGCTCTAATTGTAGTTTCCCAGTTTCTTGCAGGTTTCCGTACTGCTTGGAAAGGCTTTTTTTTGGGTTAGTTTCCGCCTGACCTCGCTAAAGTTTCCGGCCTTCCAACTTTTCTGTGGTGTTTCCATGGCATGTTCCGGTGAGTTTTTCCAGGCCCTTGGTGCTATGGCCTGAAGCCTATCCGAATCTTTTTCGAAGTAGAGAGCTTCCTCTTGAACGTCTTCTAGTGCTTCGAATTTTATTCCAGTTAAGTATACCTGTGTGGTCTGACTACCGCGTCGACATCTGCTATCAAACCTCCATCCTTATTGGGGTATTTGGCTGATACCGCAGACTTAATATGGTCAAGCAGCTCCATCATCCTATCTCTCTAATATCCTCACTAGGTCTCTGCCTACAGGCTAACATTTCAGTGCGTAATTCACTGAAAGGTTTCCGTGGCATGTAGACTGTTTTAATCGCCTGCTGCAAAGATGCAAAGTCGTTTGACTCATGTGAGCTTATTAGATAGTAAGCGACAGCGGACAAACGGTATTTTATGCATTTAATAAAAATGCTTTGGTCTGCTGCTTCTAGTCGATCGTGCAAGTCTTTGCTGCAACTGAGGAAACGAAAAACTTCTTTTGCCAACTTTGGAGACCTTACTCCTGAAAACATTGGCACGTATTTAGAAACCAAGTCCATGATTTTCTCGTACGCCTCTGCCATGTTGCTCTTTAGAGGTGCTTTTAACTTGACAGAATCTGTTCTGGGTTTATTTCGGCTTTGTTCCGTACTGTTACTGGACGTTTTTTGCTGTGTGTCTTTAAACGTCTCAGATGTCCCCTTTTTATCTTGTTCCTGGTCCCAGAACACTAATTTCCTTGCATTCCACCCTTTACCCGCGCTCGCATTATTAATCCCTTGATTAGAATATTCCTGTGATGATTGATCGAATTCCAATTCTTTCTCTACTTCTGCTGTAGTTTCCTCATTCTCCTTTAGCTGTACCTTTAGCAAGTCTATATTCTTTAAGAGCCATTTTTTCTCCTTCTGGATTTCTTCTAATGCTTGTTCTGCTTCTATTTCGCGACTCTGGATAACTTCGAATGCTGCTGTCACTAAATGATCTAAAGCTTCGCCTTTTGTACTTTTTTTAGCATTCTCATTCCATTCTTCTTTATTTCTTCGCCTCTTCTTCTGTCCACCTCTTCTGTAACTCTTCTGTTAAATGCTCCCCGGAATATTGCCAGTCCTGTTCATAATTCTGCAATATTGCCTTACATTTCTTAAGTTCTTGTGTTTTTAGTTCTAGTTCCTTTCCCTGGGCCTGATAGCGTGCTCTCGAGCTATTATACTAACAACATCGTTACTTTGGCGAAGAATATCCCCTACAGCTCTTATCTGTGTTGAATATTAATGCGACGATCTGACCAGACTCACATCCCTACAAAACTCATTCCCAATCTTAAGATAACCCTATTCGAGCCCATTACATCCGGACAACATGACGATTAGCTGCACTTACTATGTATTAATGAGAGCAAAAAAACTAAAACAAGCCCCACAAATCTATAGGTCAACTAGGTTCTCACTCCCACCTAGCTAACACATATCTATTGTAATTTACTTGCACCATATAAAATTATCAAATTTTGTGTGAACTCAAATAATAAAAGAAGCTCTTAAAAAACTTTAACACATCTTAAAATTAACGCTTTATCTGAAATAAAAATTCTAGCAGGCGATAACTCGCCGAAATTTGCTAGTTAAAGGCGTCTTACGACAGCCAATGTTTTTCAATTAATCAATTAAAAAAAAAATATATTTTTACCTTACTTTTATCGGCTGCGCCAATTGTCGTGCCCCTCGAAAACAAATAAACCAATAAATCTTTCAACCAAACAAAACACACGAATTACATTTAAGACAATGGGCCCTATTCTGTGGGTAAAATTTTATAATTTTATGTTATGTTATGCCTTAAAATAAAATATTTCCCTAAAATCCTATTCTGTACCAGAAATTTTATTTTATTTTATGCATCGTAACATAAAATATTTAATGTTATGGAGCATAACATAAAAGATCCTCAGCAGCACATTTTAAAGGTATTTTGACACATTTTATGAAAATGACATCCGTCAATTAACATTTGTTGTGCGAAAATTGTTTTAATTAAAAACTAAAATGTCCACCGCTATACATAAAAAGTACCATTTTGTCAGAAATTGTAGAAATTTGCACTGGTGCGGTATGGTAAAATATAAAAAGTTAATTATATTTGCCTAGGCTTTAATTTTATGCAGATACGATATCTTCACGGCTGGATAATTAATAAACTTTTTATATTGTGATTTGTAAACTAATTTTCCAAACTTTTGAATAATTCTAATTTATACCCAAAATATTTCGTTTTAAGAAAACAAATTCAAATACTTATAGAGTAACTATACCCTTATACCGGAAAGACATCTATTCCGTTCACTTTGAGTTAGGAATCTAAAATTGAACGGAATGGATGTCCTTCTGCTGCTTTGCATTTCTACGGACATGGTTCGTATCAAACTCCAGTCAGGAGTTGTCATATTTTAGCACTTTTACACCCAAAGTATCTCAAGAGCTATTAAGAAAGCAGCTGCTTTCATAAATGATTATTTAGTGGGTGATTTGATAGAGTATCACGGTTAGAATACAGAGCAAACAGGAATGGTAACAAGCCAGATTTTGCGTAATGAATTTCTGGTTGTGTTGGTAGTCCATTTTTACATGTATTTACACTCCATCCCTACTCTAAACAACTTGTCAATTTGCAAAAAAGTAAACAAAGGTTTTGTGCGGAGCATCTGTGGTAAAAATTGTTCTTTTTCTACTTTATTTTGAAACAATTCACATAATTAATTTATATAAATCTCTGCGTCTATTAACAAAAAGATAATTTAGATAGTGCAGTTGCCTCAAACAGGATTTCCCTAGTTTATAACCCAATTTATATTTGCAAGCACTGACCGAGCACTTCATTTTTGTCTTTTTAATTGATATGAAGATTTTAACAGGCACTAGTGGCACTATAAAACTTTGCACTAAATAAAGTTCAAAGACAAATAGTTTTGAGAAGAATTGATTCGGTACTTTTGTTCAATTTCACAAAAGAATTTTAAGTTGACTAAATCTGCTCACAAAACAAAATCACATTTGACAATTCTGCACCCAGCTTTGACAAATCTTTCTTGCAGCATCTCACTTACTGCTATGTATAGTCTCCTGCTCATGACAAATTACGCTCGTGTACACGAATTTTACACGATTCAACCATTCCTGTTTGCTATATTCTAAGGTATCACGCAAATGTCAATTGACCAGCTGTTCAAAAAGTAATAGAAAACATAGCGGAATGTACTAAATATTTTATGTTACGTGTTCATAAAAGAATTCATAAAATAATTTTATGGAACCACGACAGAATACGAATTTTTAAAATATTTTATTTTCATTTTATGAAGAAGGGATTTTTTCGCCATAAAATAACATAAAATATTATTTTATGAAAAATTACAGAATAGGGCCCAATACTTTATTAACCCGAACTGACCTATCTTACTTTCTACTAAGTTACCTGGCGCTGAGGTAACCTGAACCGACTCGAATAAAGATAAGACTGTACACTGAATTGCCCCCGCCAGACAAGTCACTGCTCTTTTATGTACGATATTCGGAAGTAAACTTTACTCACAACGCGGATATAAACAAACGAGAACAACCTTGTCGTTTGTTCTACCAGTTGCAGCAACTGAGTCGCTTAGTAGTAAGCAATTGCTTCACATAACAATTACCATGCGAGGTTAATTGTTACCGTAATCGTCAATTGCTCTTCTAAGCGCTCATCGTAGCCAGCTGTTGAGCTAATCAAAAAAATAACTGGCAGTTGCAGAAAAATACCATGCGAGGTTACTGTTTAGCAATTGCCAATTATTTCTCTCAAATGCGCCCTTGGCTGCTGAAAGAATCTTCCTTATATTGGGCGATAACATTATTATAATAAATGCTCTCTATCTACCGGACACAAGTATAATGCCATAAGTTGTCGTCTTGTTAAGTCATACCCCAGCTTAGCGGGTTCCTAGACCTTGTAAAAAAGAATATCTGGACGTTAAGTGAGGAACATTTGTTTCTAAATCTAGTTTATGACTACTGCTGCGATGCGATACCCTAGTAAAGATAGAAAAGGAAAAGTACACATATCTGCCGTGCTCACAGCCATGTCCAGAACCACATCCTTCTACATATTAATGCCTGAAAGCATTGCGGTTCAAAATCGAGTCGAATTCGAAGTAAATCAATTCGACTAGGAGTGCATTCCAAAACATAGCTACAGTTGACTATAGCTGACTTCAATCGTTCCAAAACTCAGTAGTCAACTAAATTATGTCAGCTGAGTTGACTTTTGAGCGTTCCGAAACATCTGAAGTTGACTAAAATAGTCAACTATCCCTGACTGTGCTCTAAACTGCTAGTTATCTAATATATAAACCGTGACGTGAGCTGTCAATTGAAATATTTCGTTAGGCGCGCTTTTACGAAATTTATTTATTTATTTAATTTTCTCTGGGTCATTTCGGATTAACAAACAGTAATAAAATATTAGTTTTAAGTATTGTTCTGCCCAATGAGAACACTCAAAAGAAAATATCAATAATGATGTGGACTGTAAAGGCACTTTCACATCAAACACAAGAATCAAAAAAATGTAAACCGAAAAACTCAATTTATTCCACTTTAAAACAAGATTTTTGCTCCAATGATTAATAAAATCATGCGAAATAGGATAAACTAAAAATATTACTAATAAAATAGTATATGTATCTTAGAATTTTTAAGAAAACACAACTTTTATGATTTATCGGACGAATTTTTCCGCCGAAAAAGGTTTTCGGCCGATAAAACATAAAAGTTGTGTTTTTCTTCAAAATTTGAAATAAATATAACTATTTTATTAGTAATATTATTAGTTTATCCTATTTCTCTGGATTTTATCAATTATTGGAACAAAAATCTTGTTTTAAAGTGGAATAAATTGAGTTCTTCGGTTTACATTTTTCTGTTCTTGTTTTTGATGTGAAAGTGCCTTAAGTAATAACGCCGGGGAATATTTTATAGTCAGTGGTTTATTGAACGCACGTAAAACTTAAGTACAAAATTACAACTATAACTAAAATTAACAGAATTCAATTTCACGACACTTAAGAACTAAACTTCAATAGATTTAAAAAAGTCGACTATTCACTACACAAAGTTGAGACAACTTTGACCAATGGCATTATATATGTATATATGTATAAATATATTAATCAATATGATTTATAATATATGATTAATCAAAAAATGTACTCACCAGTATAAAACTATGGAATCGACTTTATGGCGTTGGTAATTAAATAATTAGCGATTATCTTGTTCTAGTCCTTCCCCGGAACAAGATACTTTACTTCAGTCGAGACCCAAAGCAAAGATGTAATTTGGTTAGTAGAATTCTTGTTCTAGTCATTCCCCAGAACAAGATACTTTACTTCAGTCGAGACCCAAAGGAAAGTTGTATTAGTGGTATTTATTCTAGTCGGTACCCAGAATAAATTTCTTTATCTCAGTCGAGACCCAAGATAAAGGTTTGAGATTAGTGAGTGTTATTCTAGTCACTACCCGGAATAACTATCTTTATCTCAGTCGAGACCCAAGATAAAGGTTTGAGATTAGTGAGTGTTATTCTAGTCGCTACCCGGAATAACTATCTTTATCTCAGTCGCTACCCAAGGTAAAGGTATTGAGTTAGTAAAATCTATTCCAGTCGAGACCCAGAATATGTATCTTTATCTCAGTCGATACCCAAGATAAAATTGTTATGTTAATAGAATTTATTCCAGTCGAGACCCAGAATAAATTTCTTTATCTCAGTCGGTACCCAAGATAAAGCTGTTGAGTTAGTAAGATTTATTCCAGTCGAGACCCAGAATAAATATCTTTATCTCAGTCGCTACCCAAGATAAAGCTATTAAGTTAGTAAATTTTATTCCAGTCGAGACCCAGAATAAATATCTTTATCTCAGTCGGTACCCAAGATAAAGTTGTTATTAGTAAGATTTATTCCAGTCGAGACCCAGAATAAATATCTTTATCTCAGTCGCTACCCAAGATAAAGTTATTAGGTTAGAAAATTTTTTTCCAGTCGAGACCCAGAATAAATATCTTTATCTCAGTCGGTACCCAAGATAAAGTTGTTATTAGTAAATTTTATTCCAGTCGAGACCCAGAATAAATATCTTTATCTCAGTCGTTACCCAAGATAAAGTTATTATGTTAGTAGAATTTATTCCAGTCGAGACTCAGAATAAATATCTTTATCTCAGTCGGTACCCAAGATAAAGTTAATTTGTTAATAATTTTATTTTATTACACTCGCCAAGTCGAATTCCAAAACGATGCACAATCTATGATAGCTGGATAATAAAAGAGAAAGATTTAAGTTGGCCTGCGACTTATATTGCCTCTGAATTGCGCACGGCACCAACAAATTATTTTACCTTGTGCATAGCAACCAAAGTACATTGACCTTAGCAGCTGTGCGTCGGTAGCAACAGAATAGTCCGTTGACCTAAACAGCTGTGCGTAGGTCAGACGAGTGCATTGACCTTAGCAGCTGTGCTTAGTACGTACAACGTATTAACTGAAATAATAGAATATACCTATACATATATAATATGGCCATTTCCAAATTATTTTTAGTTAATACTAAAATGTTTTATGCTTTTTAAGCTAAGTAATAATTTGCTAATAATATGTATTTTAATTTCCATTAAAAGCCTAATGAATTCTGTCGGTCGTGTCGAGATTTTGTAATGTGGAATGTAGCGATCATGTGTCGATTGTTGTCTCCACTAAAAAACTGCTTTATCGACGAGCTTGTAGGTAGGTATATGTAGTTTCGTTCCCAACCTGGTTTCAATAATAAGAAATACTTGGAATTAAAATCTTTTGAATGATTTAATTTTCAGGTGGCTTTTTAGCTTTAGCACCCTGTTGAAAGGTTGAATTTTATAAGAAAATTCAATCTTTCAAGTATTTCATATTATAAATAATTTGTAATGATGACGTAAAGCATACCTTTGTTGTCTTCCCCCTTTTTTTTACATATATATATATATATATATATATATATATATGTAAGGAATTATACCTTGTTGTTATAAATGGTGGTGTCTGCAGCTATGAACTGATAAGCTGAGTCAGAGCAACGCATTCCTTGGTTGACATGTATTTATTGGAGGTGGCTTCGTGTTGGAAGGGCTTTAATTGTCATGTAATGATCCATGTTTACGTTGGCAGCATAGCCGAGCTGCGCTGAGCGTTGATTCGGTGTGACGTCCCAGGTCCAAGGTTTTTTTTGGAAAACAATTTTTTGTCTGAAAAAATAATCTTGGTTATGCAGAAAAGACATTATGCTTCAGTTTACTGGATGAAAAGAGTTTTGTCATGTTTTGAAATTTGTACTGCAGAAATTTCAGCATGATGAACTCTTTGCACGGGAAAAGTGCTGTGTTTTGAAACAGATTATGCTTTAATTATTGAAACGGGCGTACGGTTGTACGTATGTGTGTATGTACCTACAGCTTGCAACTTAATCTAGATTTTAGATAAGTTTTTGTTATCTTTCATATGATTTTGTTTTTATATATATATATATATTTTTTTTAATGATGCCAGTGTGATAATTTCCCACTGTGTCTCATAGCAATGTCCAATAACAATGGAACTCTTTCTTCGAATCTGAGTGCAACGATTTGAAAATTTTGACTATTGTCATTTTGAGTGCCAGACTTGAGAGAGAGAGACAAAAAAAACGACTTTGCATAATTGTTATTATGGCTTATGTCTATAGGTGGAAAGGGTTGAGTTCTTCTTACGAAATTGATGCAATTGATCCGAAATGTTTTGACGAATTTTCAAATTTGTTCAAATTAGCGGTTGTTGTTTTGGAATTTTGTAGAGGTGCAACTTTGTGGGTATGTTAACGGCCGGTTCTGCAGAATTTACCACTTGATAGAATTTTCTCCCGGACGAATTGTGTGCATTTGAGATTAAAAAAAAAAAAGATTTTATTTTGTATGCAGGCTTGCTGTTGTGTACCTATATGTAGGTACATCTGTTAAAAATGATTTGTTTTTTTTTGATAAGAAGAGGTAGATTCGGGTAGAAAAAATATTTCAATCTTGTATGCTGTTATAGGAATACTTGAGCGATTCTGATTTATTTTCCATATGATGCTCATGAAAGCGAAGATAATATAGAAAATAATACATTGAGTAAGCGCAGAGATCGAACTTCCGAAATTTCTACAAATGCTTGATCCCAGTTGAATATTAGGAAGATAATAAAAAATAGATTCTAGATTTAGATTAATCATTTTAAGTTATGATTCGTATACGTCCATCTAAAAGTAACTTACTTTTATGCGTGTCCCGTCCCGTGCAGTGAAACGTTGTTTCTTTTTTCTGAACCGCTTTAGTTTTTCATATGAGACAGTGATTTCCTCGAATGTGTTCGGTTGTTCACTGTCTGCAATAAGTAGCTGGAAGTCGTTATCCGGACGTTCTGCGTGAAGAACATTTGTATCTTTTAAAATGCATTCCTTCAACTTCAATGCAGGTCAAAACTGCTGAAGGCTCGTCTGTGGGACCCGTTCAGCGTCAGACGACGTGGATTTTTGTCGCGGTGCTGTAGATACAGATATAGCTCGCTGCGACTGGGTAGCTGATTTTGGCAAAACATGATGCCCTGAAGCTGGGCTTGGTGCTTGCTTATCTATATGAGATGTTGATGCCTGCTGCATTGGAGCTAGAATTGCTGCTTGCTTTCTTGAAGCTAGTTTCATGTGTCCTAAGGCATGATATACTTTAATGCAACCTTTATAGTCTTTGTAAAGATTAGCATTTTTAGGAGGTTTCATTTTGAGGTTATAAAACCTGCGTAAGTCCATATATCGAGAATCACCTAGTACAGGTTTTTCTTCGATGAATGGTAATCGTACATATCGGCCAGCTGCAATACGACGATGAGTGTTTTGATAAGATCGTTTACACTCTTGTTCGGATTTTGAGAGTTTACTCACTTGAGAAATTATTTCCTCAGGTTGTGAAGGCTTTCTCAGGATTTTATCTATTGACCCTTCTTGGTCAGCTTGCGCATTAATTGCTAAAGATGAAACTTTAGAATAGAGTCCGCTCGCGATAGATTTCCGAAGAGAATCCATCCTAGGGTGCTATTTTGAGCAGTAGGGGTTCCTGGAGGACCTTTTCTTAACCCTTCCAATAGAATTTCCCCGTATACATCTGCTCCTAGGAGAATATAAATTTTTCCCGGCTTGTGGAAAAATTGGTCAGCAAGCTTTAAATCCTTTATATGATCCCATTCTTGTATTTGAATGGTAGTCGGAGGCAGGAACTCAGTGATCTTGTTCACGATTAGTGCTGTCACTGAAGTTGTCTTATTTGATTTAGATTGCGGACATACTTTGAAGCATGTTTGTCGTTTAATATTTGTAGCTTTGCTATTTGCCAAGCCTGTGATTTGGGTGTCAACGCGAATGGCAGATAGGTGCAGTTTGCGTGTTGCTGCTGCTGTAATAAAAGATACTTGAGACCCCGAGTCGATTAGAGCTCGCATATTATGCATTGTTCCCTCTGTTGAGGAAATGTGAAGCAATGCTGTGGCAAGCAGTGCTTGAGTACCGCGCCGTGGGCGATTTGTGTAGAATGTTCGTGTACAGAACTATCTGGTATGACCTCAGATGTAGAGGTGGAATTGTTTGGCTGTGCTTGTTTGATAGAATTATTGCCTTGTTTAGTTGAACAGTGAGTACTTTGATTGGATGTACTACTATTCTTGTGAAGCAAAGAATGGTGTATTCTACCGCATTGCCGACACGTAAATTTGCTTGGGCAAGATTTCGTGTTATGGTGCCTTGATAGGCAGTTTACACATAGACGGTTAGATGTAACGATCTTGAACCTTTTGTCAATGTCACATTTGATAAATTGTGGACATTTAAACAATCTATGTGGGTCTTTGCATATTGCGCATTTGTCTGTAGATGATGAGAAATGTGTTGATACCTTTTTAATGAAGTTATTTGAGTTATTTGTTTTCTCTGGGTGAGCTGACTTTGAATCTAAAATTGCTTCCAGAGCTCGGAATCTGGTCTCTAGGAAGGTTTTTAGAGCATCAAACGTAGGCAAACCTTCTTCATTATTTACCTCCTGCTCCCACAAGCGATGGGTTTCCGTTGGTAGGCATTGCACCAACTTGTATATGAGAATTGGGTCCCATTGCTTTGTAGAAACTCATATATATGTATATATATGTATAAATATATTAATCACTATGAATTATAATATATGATTAATCAAAAAATGTACTCACCAGTATAAAACTATGGAATCGACTTTATGGCGTTGGTAATTAAATAATTAGCGATTATCTTGTTCTAGTCATTCCCCGGAACAAGATACTTTACTTCAGTCGAGACCCAAAGCAAAGATGTAATTTGGTTAGTAGAATTCTTGTTCTAGTCGTTCCCCAGAACAAGATACTTTACTTCAGTCGAGACCCAAAGCAAAGTTGTATTAGTGGTATTTATTCTAGTCGGTACCCAGAATAAATATCTTTATCTCAGTCGAGACCCAAGATAAAGGTTTGAGATTAGTGAGTGTTATTCTAGTCACTACCCGGAATAACTATCTTTATCTCAGTCGAGACCCAAGATAAAGGTTTGAGATTAGTGAGTGTTATTCTAGTCGCTACCCGGAATAACTATCTTTATCTCAGTCGCTACCCAAGGTAAAGGTATTGAGTTAGTAAAATCTATTCCAGTCGAACCCAGAATATGTATCTTTATCTCAGTCGATACCCAAGATAAAATTGTTATGTTAATAGAATTTATTCCAGTCGAGACCCAGAATAAATATCTTAATCTCAGTCGGTACCCAAGATAAAGTTGTTGAATTAGTAAGATTTATTCCAGTCGAGACCCAGAATAAATATCTTTATCTCAGTCGCTACCCAAGATGAAGCTATTAAGTTAGTAAATTTTATTCCAGTCGAGACCCAGAATAAATATCTTTATCTCAGTCGGTACCCAAGATAAAGTTGTTATTAGTAAATTTTATTCCAGTCGAGACCCAGAATAAATATCTTTATCTCAGTCGTTACCAAAGATAAAGTTATTATGTTAGTAGAATTTATTCCAGTCGAGATTCAGAATAAATATCTTTATCTCAATCGGTACCCAAGATAAAGTTAATTTGTTAATAATTTTATTTTATTACACTCGCCAAGTCGAATTCCAAAACGATGCGCAATCTATGAAAGCTGGATGCTAAAAGAGAAAGATTTAAGTTGGCCTGCGACTTATATTGCCTCTGAATTGCGCACGGCACCAACAAATTATTTTACCTTGTGCATAGCAACCAAAGTACATTGACCTTAGCAGCTGTGCGTCGGTAGCAACAGAAAAGTCCGTTGACCTAAACAGCTGTGCGTAGGTCAGACGAGTGCATTGACCTTAGCAGCTGTGTTTAGTACGTACAACGTATTAACTGAAATAATAGAATATACCTATACATACATATATAATATGACCATTTCCAAATTATTTTTAGTTAATACTAAAATGTTTTATGCTTTTTAAGCTAAGTAATAATTTGCTAATAATATGTATTTTAATTTCCATTAAAAGCCTGATGAATTCTGTCGATCGTGTCGAGATTTTGTAATGTGGAATGTAGCGATCATGTGTCGATTGTTGTCTCCACTAAAAAACTGCTTTATCGACGAGCTTGTAGGTAGGTATATGTAGTTTCGTTGCCAACCTGGTTTCAATAATAAGAAATACTTGGAATTAAAATCTTTTGAATGATTTAATTTTCAGGTGGCTTTTTAGCTTTTTAATGTTGGTTTCAACAAGTATCAATAAAATTATACAATCAGTATAAATGACAGTTCTAATACTTTTAGCTTACTCAGATGGTTCCAAAACCTCAAACAGCTTTAGTTAACTGCAGACAGCTTGACATAGCTCTGACATAACTCTGACAGAGCTACAACTATAGCTGCAGTTGTGTTTTGGAACACACTCTAGGTGAAGTTAAGCTTCGAAATCGAGTTCGCTTGCGACGTGCTTGCGAATGGAGAACAATCTTACTACAAGATATTCAAATTAAATATATCATATCAACAGCGATATATATTTCTGAGTATATTTCTTTTTGAATGACTCAAATCCGTCAAAAAATGACAAGGTTATTGAAGTTTAAAAAAACGGAAATTGAAAACGGCCACGGCTTGCGAATCTGTTGATGACGTCACGGTACACAACACGCACAGTCTGCACAATATAATATTTATAAGACGACATTTTATGAAATAAATCCAAAACAAATCCAATCCCGAGCGCTTTCTATTACGGCGGCGCAGCGACTACACTCGCGCTGCGCTAGACTGCGAATTGTCTTGTGTATCGTGACGTCATCAGCGGATCGTTCATCTAGATCAGCGTTTCCCAAAGTTTTTTCACCGCGGCACCCTTTTTGATTTTAAATTTTTGACGGAACCCTATTTTCAAAAATCTTAGAATTTTAATATCGGGAATATTAATAAGAGCTATAGCACAGATTAGATATATACAGATATCCAGCTTCTGAAAATTACCCGGTCATGGTTTTAAAAACCCTTCTTCTGGTACCACTATTCAGTAAGAAGAGCTGGGTGCGTGACCATAATAAAATGAAAGAGAATGAAGAGCACAACCAGATATGTGTGCCAACTGCTAATGTCAAAATGCCAACTGCTACTGTCAAAAATGCTAACTGCTAATGTCAAAACCGTAGACTCATATAATCTAAGGTCAAAACCCAACTGCTCCTTTCTTAGTATTTTCAACAATTTCAACTGTCAGATAAAAAATGACAAATCGAATTTAAAGACATTCTCTACTGTCAAAATAAAGCGATTGATTAACTTATATATATTCAAACAGGTGAAGTATCTATTTAGTTTAAAAACATATATTTTTTTAAATTAAGTGTATTTAGTAATGAATAACGTTCGATATATCCAATTTCAGAAAGAAGGAAAATATGGCAAATAGACGCTTTTTTTATAAATGCTGCGCGAAGGATTGTGGCAGCAAAAAAGTGAAGGGATCAGCAATCAAATTTTTTAGATTCCCAGACGACTCGGACAGGTACTTAGGGCCGTATTCACCAAGCAATTTAATTGAAATTTAATTTAATTTCTGTTTTAGTACTCCTGTAAGAGAGGGTTAGAGCACACTTAAAATTAAATTAAAATTTAATTTGGGTTATTTTATGTTATAATAACGCATATATAACTTTAATTTTAATTCAACTGAGCCCTAACCATCTCTAACGAGAGTACTAAAACAGCAATTAAATTAAATTTCAATTAAATGGCTTGATGAATACGGCCCTTATAGTGTGCTTATATTTTGTTGGTTACCATAAACATAAACATATTATTAGAATAGAATAGAAAAGTATTTATTGAAGAACCTCAGCTTATGCTACGTTACAACGTTAGGTACATCGAGTAAGTAATAGATAGTTGGTACAAGCAATAGAATCAAATTTTATAAGAAAACTAACAAAGGAGCATCGAATCAACTCATTGCAGTAGAAACTAGTATTGGTATTAGACATTAGGTTAATAACTTCAAGCAATAGAGAGCTCATACGTCATATTACACTATAGACAAAGATAATGAAACAAAATAAACAATAATAATAATGACAGTAATAAAATCATGAAAGCGTTATTCAAAGCTAAAAAGGAAATAGCATACAATATCAGATACAAGATCAGTAGTGAGAGTAATGAATATACAGCGGTAAATTGTTACAATGTGAATCATCACATAGGAAAGTGTGGAGTAAGAAATTCAAAGTACAAATATGAAATATTAAATACTAGATATTAAAATAAGCCTTAACTTAAAATAAGGATTAAAAATTGGATAAAAATTGAAATTTAGAATTTATAATTAGAAACCACAAGCTAGGAACTGAAATCAACCACCAAAGCGCAGAGTGCCTCGGAAATGAGTGCTAATGTGCCGACGAAGTATACTTTAGCGTGCATTGGTGTTCATAAGGTGAAAGCGAGTTTCTTGAACTGCTTGCAGGAGCAGATCTTCCTAACCGCATCGGGAAGTGTGCTCCAGAGACAAACTCCCTGTCCAAAGACGTCGTTGGACCCAAATCGGGTTCGTGTCCTCTGAAGGATTATTGTAACTATCTGAAACATCTTAACACAAGCTCGCTATAGTGACACGTTTACATGCTTTTCATCACTTAGTCGGTGTTAGTATTAACATGTTAAACTAAACTTAAAGAAAACAATCAATGGCATTATTCAACATAATTGCATTTCTCACACTTAACATACTTCTTATCTTTCGTAAAACCCGATTTTTTGCGATTTTGCCACATATATAGTCTACATGTTCTTTACATTTCAGTTTACTATTTAATATAATACCAAAATATTTAATATTATCCACACATTCAACATTAATTCCATACGTACCGAAATGTTATCAACACAATTAAATTTCATACATTAAGTCTTTGCAAGATTTAACTTAAATTTATTCATCTTTAACCATTTCTTAACGCTTTCTAAGTCTGCATTTAAATTAGGTAGAAAATAATTACAAGGATGCTGATTAAAATTACTATTGTTGAATATGAAAAAATAGAATTCGACTTTAAGCTTATTCCAACTTCCTTTATCTCCTTTGTATTTTTAATTTGTTTCAGGTGAATATCGTCTAAGCTTACTAAAAATTTTACATTATCTGGTTTTGAATAATTTGGAATAGTTACATCGTTGTTTATGACAATTTCTCTATTGGAAAATTTTACATTATTTATATTTAATGAGCAATTTGAATATCTGATAATATAGTTGTTATCTAAAATATGACTAACGTTATTGCAATCGGTTAAGTTTACTCTTATGGGATTATTTATGAGCAACATATTTGGTATTATTTCTATGACTTTGTAGTCACTAACTTTTGTTTTTGTTCAATACTCATAATTTTTGTTCATTAAGCTTTTTGTACAATTATCAGCTTCTGTTAATTTTTTCACATGTGTTACATTATTATCTATATACACTTGATCATTGAATACTATGACGTCTTCGATTGAAATTACTATTCCTTCTTTAATTTTGTTGGGGTCTGGGATTAATTTGTATTTAGTAGTGGGATTCTGGGTTTGGTTTGGGATTGAAACGACGAGTATGAGTTCCTTGTTGCAAATGACAGCAACAAGGAACATTTTATCTCTTTAAATTTAGAAATATTTATATCGTGAGTTTTTATTTCTTCCGCTGTGAGTATAGACCTGCTCATTATATTGTACTTTGCGATCATTATATTTTCTTGAATTTTAGGATTTCACTTATTTCAAATTTATGTTGGACAGGTTTTCTGTCATATTTGGATAAATTGCAAACATCACAATTCTTTTAGTTTAGGATAAAAATGTGTATTTCTGTGGTTCGTTGCTTTATGAATTTCTTCAATTAATTTAAATGCTTCGTCTTACCATATAGATATGGCCTAAAATATTTCGTAGCCCAAATGATGGCTAAGAGTTCTTTCTCAATAGCCGAGTTTTTGTTTCCTGGTCGTTTAGTGTTCGGCTTGTGAAACTTACAGGATGGTTATCCTGCGAAAGTACAACGCCGATTGCGAAGTTGGATGCATCCGTAGTTACGACAAATTTTTTCTGGTCTGGTATTTAAGAGTAGGGTAATTAGTTATTTGATTTTTCAACTTTTCGAAAGAGTCTTTATAAGATTGATCATTTACATTTATCCTACTATCTTTCTTCGGGAATTCCGTCATCGGTTGAGCTACTTTGGCATAGCCTCGGATAAATTTCCTATAATAACCTGTTATCCCTAGAAAGCTTTTGATTTGCTTTCGCGTAGTGGGTAATTTCAAGTTTTGAATATTTTCAACTTTTTTCTCGTTTGGTTTTATTCCTTCGCTAGTAAGAATATGGCCAAGATACTCGGTCTGCTTAGCGAAAAAGTTGCAGTTGTCGACTTGTATTTTTAAGTTATGTTTTCTGAGTTCAATAAATATTTCGTTGATGGAATTTACATGCTCTTGGAGAGAGGTGAAGAAAATCAAAATATCGTTGAGATATACAACACAGGTTTTATTTATAAAATCTCTCAACACATAGTTGACCATCCTCTGAAAGGTGGCAGGGGCGTTTTTAAGCCCAATACTCGAAGTGGCCACGTGGTGTAGAGAATGCTGTTTTTGGCCTGTCTTTTTCATCCACGTGGATTTGATGACTTCTTCTTCATTGACTTTAGGGAATCTATAAATTTTACTATAGATTGGACGAGAATCTTTCGTGATAATTTGGTGTTTAACTTCTCTGACTTTGTCGCCTTCTTTGAAAAATAGGTCTTGGTTTTTATATAGGATTTTTTTTAATTGGTTAGCCTCTTCGTTGTTCATATGGTCTGTCCTTAATCTTTCAAATAAATCTGCATGTGTAAGTTAATAATTTCGGGCTGATAAATTTGATTATATGGACAAGAATTCTTAAATTTTATTATTTGGTTATTTATTTCGACCTGATCGTTAAGTAAATCTACTTTTGCACTAAGGGGTTTAAGGATATTTCGACCTAAAAGGGCTTGAAAATTTTTGTTTGATAAATTCATAACTTTCGAAGACATTGTTGCTGTTTCATTAAATTCTATGGGTACGTTAGTAATTATTTCGTTTTTAATGATTTCTTTGTCCGTAAGTGTTCTTAGTTCGATTGAAGATTTCTAAATCTAGTTCCTTGGTCAATATATACAATCAATTGTATACACTTTGATTTAACAATTATATGAACCATCCGACATAGGTAAATCTCAAACGAACATTGAATTCGTTTTTTTCCGTCCAAATTATTCTTCCTTCTTGCTGGTACCTGGACTCTACCTATTCTCGCATGGAGTTTTCCTTGAGAAAAAGAACAAAGGTTGAAATTTTTGTATAATAGAAAATGAGGCAGCGAGTTTGCACTAACCAGTAAATTGAAAGCATTTATGACACAATTGCCGAGATGCTGTTGGTATTGCAATTAAGGGTGGCTAGGTTCAGCCGACAAGTCTAGTCAGTTTTTCATAAGAATCAATATTTAAAACATTTTAGAGAATTCGACTGGACTGGATTTCTGGTTCATGGGAAGTATTTCTCGAGGGTTTTGGATATTCGCTTTCCTATGCTTCTTACATGATCTAATAGGTGCACGAGTAAAATTAAACAAGTTTCTACAAAATATTCAAATATGCAATCAGAAAAGGCGAAGTATAATGTGCTCAGATCAGTAAGTTTTTTTGCATAAATTGGTTTAAACATAGAAACTAGTGAACGACAGGTCCAATAGTTTTGGACCCGTTCCAGTTATTCCTTGCATGGATAGCATCGTGCGACTAGGGCCTATTTAAAAATTCGAGAACCTGAATGAGCACTTGGATTTAGAGTTTTCTAATTACCTATAGGTTACCTATAGGTGTAGACATGTAGGAACTCAGGGAGCTCTCGGTTTGAAACACCTCTGTGGAGTTTAAAATTAACTCTGATTTATTCATTGAATTCGTTCTATATTTACACTTGATATAGTGCTTACCTCACTCATTTTTACTTATTCAGTTAAAAAAAATCGATTCGGACATTGATCGGTTCATTATTGCTGCGCTTGCAATATTTGGACAGCGAGCATTACTCAAAATTTCAGCCAGGTTGAACGTAGACAAAAAAGGGCTACAATGCAAATGCTTTTCATTGATAAATCAAAACAGGCGGCAGTCATAGTAAAACTAAAGAAAAAGCAAACGGTGGAAAAAACAAAAGAGGATTTAAAAAACCCAGTGTTCAAAATTAGTGGATTAGTGGCATATTCGAATGAATTTTGGACGAAATAAAAATCGTAAGTTAGAATTATTAGTTTTGGACGTAGTTTGAAAAATAAAATTGATAACATTGTGGTATTAATTAAGCAACTAAGTAGTTCTGACATAGTTAATTTAAATGAAACCATCAAGGCACCCGGATAAGATCTTCAGTAGTTACTAGTATTTTTCCTGTCTAAAAGAAACAATCATGGTTCTATCACATAAAGGAGGCAGTATTACGGATGCGGGGAACTTCCGCAAAACATTTTGTTGAAGTTTTTGCCATTTACATAGCAAGTCTTGATACTTTCTTCGTTTCTTTGAATCAATTGGCAACATATTCGTACATGCGCGCTATGTTGAATGTACAATCGATGACATTACAAAAAAAAAATATTTACCTTGCCATTTTATTCATAAAATATTTTAAAAGCAGCATACTTTATGAATTCAATTCTTTCCTATTTTAGGGTAATAGATTGGCTGAATGCTTTAGGAAGATCAGACATATTAGGTGATACTTCCAAAGCTAAGAAACTAAGGGTATGCGCGAATCATTTTAAGCAATCAATGCTGTTAGGTGGATTGCAGGTACTCTCCAAAAATGCAATACCATTCATTGCGACGGAGCCGATTTCATCAATTTTAGTTGGAGAAGATAAAGTATTATATTTCTATATTTTCAAATTTTTATTTTATATAAAATTCTTAATTCTATTTATTCTTCCTTTTCTTTTTTCTTCCTATACCTATATGTATTTTTATCTATTTTTAATTCTATTCCTACCTTCATTTCCTGCTTTATTTATTATTTAATTTTTTTTTAATGTTGGTCCTGCATAGGAAAATTTTGATTTAAATGGGAATACAACGAGCGTGGATAGCAAAACGGAAGACGTCGACATGGTTGAGGGATTAGGAAATACCTCAGGTATTTTAGAAGAGATATATTCTAGTGGGGAGGGTGCTCTTAAATGTTTTGAGAACTGTTTGCCTAAGAAAGCATCTACTCCATACGTAGGTGATCGCTTGGAGGCTAATAAAGACGTTTCTAATAGGACTAAGACCACCCAAACAAAGAGGACTATTTATGGAAAATGTACAAATTGTCCATACAAGAGGAAATATTTGCTGCTAAAAAAGAAGTATGCGAAAGCAATGGCTCAATCCAGAGACTTAAGGAAAATAGTCAAAGCTTTTAAAAAACCTGCATTGAAGGGCAAGAGCAGTTTTTTAAACTCGGCTAAGAAATATATTCCATCACAAGTTGTCCCCTTTATAGAAAATGAGGCAAATAACTGTTCTAGGAAAAAGTTGGGAGTTAGATATTCAAGAGAAATAAAGCAGTTTGCTTTAACTGTTTATTTCATTGCTCCAGTGGCCTATAACTTCCTGAGAAAGGTTTTCATCTTGCCATCAAAGTCAACTTTACAAGAAATGACAAAAGATTGGCCAGTAGGTCCAGGGCACAGATTAGATATATACAGATATCCAGCTTGGAGCAATCAACTGAAAAATTTCCGAATTCAATTTTTGAATTACCCCTGCATGTCACCACTAATATCCCTCGGATTATTTGCAGGGTATTTAATTGATATTCCATCACCGGGAAAAAGAGATAGTCATATATTTTCAAATGATTTTGACAACTGTGAATGCTGTCATATAAATTAATTATTTATACAATTTCTAAAATATTGTATGAAAGCACGAAGGGGTAATATTCTTATAATTACCTCCAACTATTAAATGTTATTGCTTGTAATTAAGCTACAGTAAAAAGCAAATAAGTGTTCTATTATAGTTCCTATAAAAAATGAGTACCGAAGATCTAAGCAAGGGCGACAAAATTCAACGAGGATTTCAAATGTTGGTTTTCACAAAATTTTCAATATCATCTCATATTTTGGAAATAATTTCACACATATTTTAATAGAAATTGGATGATTCTTCGTGACGCTGATAGTGGGCTGATAGTGGAAAAAAAGGTACCTAACTCAATTTACGTGCATCAATTACATTTAAAAGAAAAAGGCATTCCCTAGCCGGGATGATTCTGTGATATTAAAATCCCCGCTAGGCTAACATTTATACTCGCTACACATGCATTTAGCACGAGTCCGGTCTAATACACATTAAAATGAACATATTATTTTTTAAGCTTAACATTATTTTCTAACACTCTTTTTATTCCTCTATTTTTTAGGAATTATCTATGTACATCAATTAACACCACTAAATTAAAGCTATGAATAAAAGTTTATTATTTATTGTATGTTATGATTTTATACACATGTTTTGAAGATTTGTTAAGTACTTAGAATAAGGTTTCTTAAATGTTATTGCTTAGCAAATTCGCTGGTATATTATTATTATGTTTACTGTTAAAAATGTAAACTGCGGCCGTTGCGATCT
The DNA here is from genome assembly GCA_963930735.1 of Dioctria linearis. Classification (NCBI taxonomy): domain Eukaryota; kingdom Metazoa; phylum Arthropoda; class Insecta; order Diptera; family Asilidae; genus Dioctria; species Dioctria linearis. The sequence continues at coordinate 124,585,835 of OZ005741.1, forward strand.
ATACAAGATATTTTGTTATATTCCGCTTGCCGTTCTCAGGAAAATCTTGATCTCTTTATGGTCATGCCTGATGGTTTTTTAAAGAATCCACAGCCCAGACTTCGTGGATCAACCTCTACAAAATCTTTTGTTCTATCTACAATGGCATTGATTTATTGAGACAAATTAACATATATACATGACCTCTTGCGGGTCAGCTTACGTCTTTGAAGCCTGGTAAGCAAGTCTTGCACATTCTCAAATCAACACGCTCAACAGATTCATCTTTATTACAGAAATTGGGGCAGTCATTATCTGTGGCATTAACCATTTTGTCTTGTGTGTATAATTGAAGTCATTCTGTAAGTATATAGCTAGATCTGATCTTGACAGCCTTTTTGATATAAGGTCCATTCTCCTTATAAAGAGAATGTTATTGTTTATGCTATAATGTATAATCAGTTCTTTATTGCTAACCAATCAGACAAAAAGAGAACTATTTGCAATCATACTTACTTCCGTGGCAACTATATCATTTAAGTCTAGAGTATTAAAACCCTCTTTTAAGATTTTCTATCAGCTCTTTTATTACCATCCGCCAAAAGAATTCCAATGAACCCATTCAGGTGAGCAGCTATTTGAGTTCTGATGGTAAATTATTCGCGTGTCAGTTCCCGACTTTTTAAGCATAGCCCCTGTTTCTACGCGAATGTGGTAGAGTCAATGACTCTCTTTTATAATGCACTTTTTATTCAGACAAACATTATCAAAGGTCCTTGCGGTATCAAGGAAAGTACAACAATTAATTCCCCTTGTGAAAACTTTTGCATTCCATGATGCTTCTAATCCTTGTTTCGGATTTTTTTATCTTTTTGTTATTACAATTATTTGTTAATTATTTCAAAAAGTGTTTTATCTCTGTTTTGTAACTGGTTGAATGGAGCATAATGGGAGCATTGAAGGAGGATTGCTCTTTCCGTTTCAAATCTTAACTTTAAAATCTTATCTCTAAAACAATAAATTGGTGCGTAACACATATTTTACTTTTTTTTTTTTTTTAAATGCCCTACCAACTAAAAACGTTCTGAAAAGTTTGAAATTTTTTGTCAGGGTTTAAAAGAAAGAAAATTAATAAAATTCGTTTCTAATTGTTGATCTACTAATAAGTAAAAATAAATATGTGCCTAATGCTAGTTATCCTCTTGTGTTTTATAAAGAGGTTGGTACACGATCTTGTACGAGTGCACAGAAAAACTGGGCAAGGTCCCGAATATTGCTTAGTTATTCTCAAGAAAGTTGCAAAAAAATTTCTTAATTAGTACCTAGACATGATTCGAATAATCGGATTATTGGAAAACTAAAATAAGTTTTAATTTTAATTTCGCATACCTGCTTGCAACACATTAAACAATAAACACACGAAATTTGGTAATGTTACACCAGCAAAATGTTGTTAAGAAAAGCACTGAGAAAAAAAAGCGATTGTTTTAATAAAAATAAAATTTTTTAATAATATTTTTGGTTACTTTTAAAATTGAAAAAGCCCCTGAATCATCATTAAAATTTATTTTAGATATAGAACATAGTGGCAATGTTTTCTAAGCCATCTACATCTACAAAATTCAATTATTTATAATGTTGGAAGACTCGGAGATCTTATAAAGCTCACTATTCATTTTTCGCCAAAAATCGGGACCCCCTATCATGGATATGAAGTGAAGAGCTCCACTCGCATTCACCCGACTTTCGAATGCAATTGTTAGGACCCACGTCTAAGAGCGAAATGCAATAACTGGGATTGTAATTTCTCAACAGATATGCGATCCAATCCAGATCAATACTAGGCATGGAGCAAGACAAAATCTTACGGTAAATTATTAACTTCACTATTGACTAAGGAAGATGGATAACAGATTGTTGTCGAGGTCGGCCATCTGCGATGTTATTAGTTTTGACCACACATCAATGTTCGAGCACGGAAAAACTTCTCTCAGTAACTTGCAAACTTTACGTGACATTACAGATATGGAGCGGGAACTCAAAGCACGTTGTGCACCGTGATTTGAAATTCCAAAAAAAAATTTTAGCACGAGTAAATACGGCCAGGAAGTGAGGCAAAAATATGCAATCATTAAGGTAATCAAGTGGAAAATGCAATCTTTTAACATGTTTACTTGTAGTATCACGTGATGCGGCAATGGCGCTTGTCCCCAAGGTTGGTCCACTTTAATTGTGCGCTTGGAAGACGCCCAAAATAAAAATCTACCTCTGGAACCGGAGCATATACTTGAAAATGTGCCCACGGCGGCACCAAGACCTAACTTCAATATAACTCCCACTCCCAATAAAAGAACTGCAGGAAGTTACACAAAATTATAATTAGAAAACTACAGACCAACCCAAATAATTAATTCATTGATGGCAGAATAACATCAATTTGAAACCTTAGTACATTCAGTAGGACCTTCCTCTGTAAACAAAACAGTCAGCAATAAGAAAAAAAAAAAACGAAAAATAAAGAAATACAACCAAGTATGCTATCGCATATAAAAAATTTGTTAAAGAAAAATGGGTTAGTATTACATTATCTTATCCTAAAGTTACTACACACACAAATTATAAAAAACATTTTAAAAAAAGAGGCAGATTAAAGAAAGTCATCCGCCCGGAAACGCCTCGTATTCTCCCTGACGCTGGAGCTAGGCAAGGAAAGACTCCCCGATGAGTACAAAAACGCCGCCTAGACTGTTTTCCTTGTAGTTTGAGATCACTTCCGTTGCCAACTGATCCAACTAAAATTTGTTGTCCAAGCACTAAAGACTATTACACCAGCCAGCAGGACATACATATATGAAAAATTAAAATATATTATTATTTATTTAAATATTTATTTTAAAATGAACGGGATCTTCCAGACTACCCATGAGGTGTCCCGCTAGGTCCGTTACCTTTGTTTTTTACATGGTAGGTTCCCCAGGAGGCCTATAAACCATGATGTCAGATTCAACATATCATATCTTTTATATTGAGGTTCTTTTTTCTCACAGTCTATAACAATAGATAGATACATGAAGGGATTTGCGAGCAGTCTTGCCCAAGATTTCTTCCAGAAAACTCGTACGATTACGTGACGTGTGCTAAAAAGCTCTTCGTTCGCAACACGTGAACATTTTTCATGTGCCATCTAGAGTGGCGTGTTGTCCTCTTGAAAATTTCAACGTTGCTCGCACGCGAATCCCATCGTGTATGGCTAGCTAACGTCCCTCTAGACATAACTAAAATTTTATACTTTTTGTGGTGTTTGCGTAATTACACCTTTTATTTTTGTAATTTTCTATAAATTAAGAATCTATCGATGTAAATCTTGTAATATCGAGATACCCAACGTTCTAGGACGTGGCCTTGTGGCCGGTGGCGACATGTTATAACTTCGCATCGAAAGCGATCATCGAAGCGAAGATTTCGATCTGGCGGTATGTTATAAGATTTTCGTTCGACAGGCGATTTTGCTTGTTTCGAAATTATTTCCGAATTTTTTTCCCTAGCACAAATGACATTTATAGATTCTTTTTCTAGTTGTTGATAAATTTTAATAATAATAAAATTGGAATTTATGAAATTTTCAGGCGCAGTGGCTTTATTTGTGGAGGATAACAAAAATGACAAAGAAATTATTAATTACCGGGACAAAAGAAAATTTTTAAGGCAGCGGTATTATGTTATGGATATGCCTAACAAAATGTATTGCCTTATTAATTTTTGGATTCAAGAAATATTCTTGCAAGTTTTATAGCTTCAGTTTGAAGAATCTATATAATTAATATATGTATAAAATCATTTATATTGAATAAATAAAAAAAAAATTAACATTTAAATCTAATTTCTTTAATTTTACATACATTTTTAATCTTCGCTTGTACTATCACTCTCAGCAAAACTTAGTGATATTCTATCGCATTTATCGCCTGTCGAAAGTGTTACAACATACCGACTATCGATAAATTGTCGAACGTCGAACGTCAAATCTTTCGAAGTTATAACATCTTGCCACTGGGTTGAAAATAAATGAGTTTTCTATTCTATTCTATTCTATTCAACATCATTATCTGATGTCGTTTTTATCAGATTTTTAACATCTTCAGTGGCATTATCGAAATGCTCTTTTAGCTCGCTTCTCTCCATATCTCGCTGATTTCTTTACCAACTCCTATCATTCTTTGATTTATTTGGTAAAGAAGAGATTAGGCAATAGGCTATGCACCGATGAAACTAGTTTGAGCCCACTTTGTTTCTTTTCTTGTGGTTGATAGGATGCATTGTTGTTAAAACTCTGTCTAAATATAATTCTGTTAGTAAAACTACTCAGGACATAGCTAGCTCCAGATCCTACATAGACGCCCGACGAATAAACTTTCTCAGTTATAGTTACTAATGAAACACGCTCTTACAAGTGTTGCACGGACAACATTTTATTTCTCCCTCCATATTGCTTTAGTGAATTATTAAAAAATTTCAAAATGAAATATATCCGTACCCTAATGAAGAACCTTAGTAAGAACACTGTAGGGAAATCTTCACAGATTTTACTACATTCTATTTTTCGAAGAATAGAATAAAGTTCCTCTTCTATACCTACGCGTGTTACGAGCTTATTAAAATTTTCTACTAAAATATTCTCAAGCTGTTTTATATATTCCACAAACTCTGGCTTTGGAACTATTAACTTGCAAGTCTCATATTGCTTGTTTACAATGAATTGCCCGAATTCATTTGGTTCCCCAGAAATTTCACAGGAATGCCTTGCTCCGCATTTTTTTAACAAATAACCTGCGAAGTAATAAAGAGCGTTCTCTTGCCCGAAATCCAAGTGCCGGTAATCTACACTGTTAGCAAGAACCTCATCCTCTATACTCTCTGGGACTTGTGGAATTATTACTTCTTTAGAGTTTATTAAAAATTCGACGGATAAATCTTCTTCACTTTCGCAATTGCCAGTTTTGATCAGTTCCATTAACTCAATACTATAACTTTTTTTGAAAGCGTGACTAAATTGATATGGAGTTAGGTTTTTTGAATTTCCACCTCGGTTTCGAAGTGTGCCAAAATGGTGTTCCAAAGCATCTTGGTTAAGCCTGCGAGTGAATATATATTTAAAATTCTCGTCTTTTAAAATTTTCCATGCTTTGAGAAGAGAGGAAATTGCTATAAGCCAGCCGTTAAGGCACTTTATATTTGAAGTATGATCCTTCCCACTTTTATCTATTACATGAATAGATTCTATAAATGACTGCAACTGTTCTAGGATTTCTAGTTGTTCGTCTGTGGCACTAAATGGCTTTTTGTGTCTTTTCACATCATTGTATTTAGAAGAATTAAATACGTCAAATGCCATATCCCAACGTTTTATAAACTCCGCAGTTTCTAATGCTGCTGCAGGTAATATTTTGCCCTTCGCTAGAGTATCGATTCCAGCTGCGACAGTTGAACTCATTACTTGCGCAGCCATTTTAACTTTCATTTTCTGAAAATTATTTGGAGAAATGTGGGCAGCTGTCAGTTTTGGAGCTAACCTTACATTTGAGCTGAGTCCATGCTCGTAGAGTTTTTGAACATATGCAAAAGTAGCTTTGTTCCCATCACCAAAGCAAAAGTCATACTTCATAAACATATTTCGTATGCTTTTTATTAAGTGTGGTACATCATAAGAAAAGCATACATCTGTTCCATCTACAGTAAATGAAGATTTAGAGGGACTAACCTGAAGAAGATTAACAAGCTGCTGAAAATTCGTACCCTGATCAGTTATAAGCAACCGAGGCTTAAAACCCACTTCTCGCAATTTCCGAATAATTAAAAAAATCATATGTTTAACCTTGGTGGCATCGCATGAAGAATTGGTGAAAACATAGCCTAGCATATGTTTCCAGTTTTCAGATATACCACGAACCATAACCGCTAAAGCATATCTGGCTGGCAAATTCTCGCGAGTATTGCCATCATCTTGAATACCGATTATTCTTTTATGTTTCTTGTCATAAAACATATTTACTTTTAGAGACATTTCATCGATGCATATGACACAATTCTTTGCCATGCTATCTAACCGAATGCCCTTCAATTTAAGAGTTTCGAAATAAACATCATGAAACCCTGGACCTACTGGCCAATCTTTTGTCATTTCTTGTAAAGTTGACTTTGATGGCAAGATGAAAACCTTTCTCAGGAAGTTATAGGCCACTGGAGCAATGAAATAAACAGTTAAAGCAAACTGCTTTATTTCTCTTGAATATCTAACTCCCAACTTTTTCCTAGAACAGTTATTTGCCTCATTTTCTATAAAGGGGACAACTTGTGATGGAATATATTTCTTAGCCGAGTTTAAAAAACTGCTCTTGCCCTTCAATGCAGGTTTTTTAAAAGCTTTGACTATTTTCCTTAAGTCTCTGGATTGAGCCATTGCTTTCGCATACTTCTTTTTTAGCAGCAAATATTTCCTCTTGTATGGACAATTTGTACATTTTCCATAAATAGTCCTCTTTGTTTGGGTGGTCTTAGTCCTATTAGAAACGTCTTTATTAGCCTCCAAGCGATCACCTACGTATGGAGTAGATGCTTTCTTAGGCAAACAGTTCTCAAAACATTTAAGAGCACCCTCCCCACTAGAATATATCTCTTCTAAAATACCTGAGGTATTTCCTAATCCCTCAACCATGTCGACGTCTTCCGTTTTGCTATCCACGCTCGTTGTATTCCCATTTAAATCAAAATTTTCCTATGCAGGACCAACATTAAAAAAAAATTAAATAATAAATAAAGCAGGAAATGAAGGTAGGAATAGAATTAAAAATAGATAAAAATACATATAGGTATAGGAAGAAAAAAGAAAAGGAAGAATAAATAGAATTAAGAATTTTATATAAAATAAAAATTTGAAAATATAGAAATATAATACTTTATCTTCTCCAACTAAAATTGATGAAATCGGCTCCGTCGCAATGAATGGTATTGCATTTTTGGAGAGTACCTGCAATCCACCTAACAGCATTGATTGCTTAAAATGATTCGCGCATACCCTTAGTTTCTTAGCTTTGGAAGTATCACCTAATATGTCTGATCTTCCTAAAGCATTCAGCCAATCTATTACCCTAAAATAGGAAAGAATTGAATTCATAAAGTATGCTGCTTTTAAAATATTTTATGAATAAAATGGCAAGGTAAATATTTTTTTTTTGTAATGTCATCGATTGTACATTCAACATAGCGCGCATGTACGAATATGTTGCCAATTGATTCAAAGAAACGAAGAAAGTATCAAGACTTGCTATGTAAATGGCAAAAACTTCAACAAAATGTTTTGCGGAAGTTCCCCGCATCCGTAATACTGCCTCCTTTATGTGATAGAACCATGATTGTTTCTTTTAGACAGGAAAAATACTAGTAACTACTGAAGATCTTATCCGGGTGCCTTGATGGTTTCATTTAAATTAACTATGTCAGAACTACTTAGTTGCTTAATTAATACCACAATGTTATCAATTTTATTTTTCAAACTACGTCCAAAACTAATAATTCTAACTTACGATTTTTATTTCGTCCAAAATTCATTCGAATATGCCACTAATCCACTAATTTTGAACACTGGGTTTTTTAAATCCTCTTTTGTTTTTTCCACCGTTTGCTTTTTCTTTAGTTTTACTATGACTGCCGCCTGTTTTGATTTATCAATGAAAAGCATTTGCATTGTAGCCCTTTTTTGTCTACGTTCAACCTGGCTGAAATTTTGAGTAATGCTCGCTGTCCAAATATTGCAAGCGCAGCAATAATGAACCGATCAATGTCCGAATCGATTTTTTTAACTGAATAAGTAAAAATGAGTGAGGTAAGCACTATATCAAGTGTAAATATAGAACGAATTCAATGAATAAATCAGAGTTAATTTTAAACTCCACAGAGGTGTTTCATTTACAATGAACCAAACCGAGAGCTCCCTGAGTTCCTACATGTCTACACCTATAGGTAACCTATAGGTAATTAGAAAACTCTAAATCCAAGTGCTCATTCAGGTTCTCGAATTTTTAAATAGGCCCTAGTCGCACGATGCTATCCATGCAAGGAATAACTGGAACGGGTCCAAAACTATTGGACCTGTCGTTCACTAGTTTCTATGTTTAAACCAATTTATGCAAAAAAACTTACTGATCTGAGCACATTATACTTCGCCTTTTCTGATTGCATATTTGAATATTTTGTAGAAACTTCTTTAATTTTACTCGTGCACCTATTAGATCATGTAAGAAGCATAGGAAAGCGAATATCCAAAACCCTCGAGAAATACTTCCCATGAACCAGAAATCCAGTCCAGTCGAATTCTCTAAAATGTTTTAAATATTGATTCTTATGAAAAACTGACTAGACTTGTCGGCTGAACCTAGCCACCCTTAATTGCAATACCAACAGCATCTCGGCAATTGTGTCATAAATGCTTTCAATTTACTGGTTAGTGCAAACTCGCTGCCTCATTTTCTATTATACAAAAATTTCAACCTTTGTTCTTTTTCTCAAGGAAAACTCCATGCGAGAATAGGTAGAGTCCAGGTACCAGCAAGAAGGAAGAATAATTTGGACGGAAAAAAACGAATTCAATGTTCGTTTGAGATTTACCTATGTCGGATGGTTCATATAATTGTTAAATCAAAGTGTATACAATTGATTGTATATATTGACCAAGGAACTAGATTTAGAAATCTTCAATCGAACTAAGAACACTTACGGACAAAGAAATCATTAAAAACGAAATAATTACTAACGTACCCATAGAATTTAATGAAACAGCAACAATGTCTTCGAAAGTTATGAATTTATCAAACAAAAATTTTCAAGCCCTTTTAGGTCGAAATATCCTTAAACCCCTTAGTGCAAAAGTAGATTTACTTAACGATCAGGTCGAAATAAATAACCAAATAATAAAATTTAAGAATTCTTGTCCATATAATCAAATTTATCAGCCCGAAATTATTAACTTACACATGCAGATTTATTTGAAAGATTAAGGACAGACCATATGAACAACGAAGAGGCTAACCAATTAAAAAAAATCCTATATAAAAACCAAGACCTATTTTTCAAAGAAGGCGACAAAGTCAGAGAAGTTAAACACCAAATTATCACGAAAGATTCTCGTCCAATCTATAGTAAAATTTATAGATTCCCTAAAGTCAATGAAGAAGAAGTCATCAAATCCACGTGGATGAAAAAGACAGGCCAAAAACAGCATTCTCTACACCACGTGGCCACTTCGAGTATTGGGCTTAAAAACGCCCCTGCCACCTTTCAGAGGATGGTCAACTATGTGTTGAGAGATTTTATAAATAAAACCTGTGTTGTATATCTCAACGATATTTTGATTTTCTTCACCTCTCTCCAAGAGCATGTAAATTCCATCAACGAAATATTTATTGAACTCAGAAAACATAACTTAAAAATACAAGTCGACAACTGCAACTTTTTCGCTAAGCAGACCGAGTATCTTGGCCATATTCTTACTAGCGAAGGAATAAAACCAAACGAGAAAAAAGTTGAAAATATTCAAAACTTGAAATTACCCACTACGCGAAAGCAAATCAAAAGCTTTCTAGGGATAACAGGTTATTATAGGAAATTTATCCGAGGCTATGCCAAAGTAGCTCAACCGATGACGGAATTCCCGAAGAAAGATAGTAGGATAAATGTAAATGATCAATCTTATAAAGACTCTTTCGAAAAGTTGAAAAATCAAATAACTAATTACCCTACTCTTAAATACCAGACCAGAAAAAATTTGTCGTAACTACGGATGCATCCAACTTCGCAATCGGCGTTGTACTTTCGCAGGATAACCATCCTGTAAGTTTCACAAGCCGAACACTAAACGACCAGGAAACAAAAACTCGGCTATTGAGAAAGAACTCTTAGCCATCATTTGGGCTACGAAATATTTTAGGCCATATCTATATGGTAAGACGAAGCATTTAAATTAATTGAAGAAATTCATAAAGCAACGAACCACAGAAATACACATTTTTATCCTAAACTAAAAGAATTGTGATGTTTGCAATTTATCCAAATATGACAGAAAACCTGTCCAACATAAATTTGAAATAAGTGAAATCCTAAAATTCAAGAAAATATAATGATCGCAAAGTACAATATAATGAGCAGGTCTATACTCACAGCGGAAGAAATAAAAACTCACGATATAAATATTTCTAAATTTAAAGAGATAAAATGTTCCTTGTTGCTGTCATTTGCAACAAGGAACTCATACTCGTCGTTTCAATCCCAAACCAAACCCAGAATCCCACTACTAAATACAAATTAATCCCAGACCCCAACAAAATTAAAGAAGGAATAGTAATTTCAATCGAAGACGTCATAGTATTCAATGATCAAGTGTATATAGATAATAATGTAACACATGTGAAAAAATTAACAGAAGCTGATAATTGTACAAAAAGCTTAATGAACAAAAATTATGAGTATTGAACAAAAACAAAAGTTAGTGACTACAAAGTCATAGAAATAATACCAAATATGTTGCTCATAAATAATCCCATAAGAGTAAACTTAACCGATTGCAATAACGTTAGTCATATTTTAGATAACAACTATATTATCAGATATTCAAATTGCTCATTAAATATAAATAATGTAAAATTTTCCAATAGAGAAATTGTCATAAACAACGATGTAACTATTCCAAATTATTCAAAACCAGATAATGTAAAATTTTTAGTAAGCTTAGACGATATTCACCTGAAACAAATTAAAAATACAAAGGAGATAAAGGAAGTTGGAATAAGCTTAAAGTCGAATTCTATTTTTTCATATTCAACAATAGTAATTTTAATCAGCATCCTTGTAATTATTTTCTACCTAATTTAAATGCAGACTTAGAAAGCGTTAAGAAATGGTTAAAGATGAATAAATTTAAGTTAAATCTTGCAAAGACTTAATGTATGAAATTTAATTGTGTTGATAACATTTCGGTACGTATGGAATTAATGTTGAATGTGTGGATAATATTAAATATTTTGGTATTATATTAAATAGTAAACTGAAATGTAAAGAACATGTAGACTATATATGTGGCAAAATCGCAAAAAATCGGGTTTTACGAAAGATAAGAAGTATGTTAAGTGTGAGAAATGCAATTATGTTGAATAATGCCATTGATTGTTTTCTTTAAGTTTAGTTTAACATGTTAATACTAACACCGACTAAGTGATGAAAAGCATGTAAACGTGTCACTATAGCGAGCTTGTGTTAAGATGTTTCAGATAGTTACAATAATCCTTCAGAGGACACGAACCCGATTTGGGTCCAACGACGTCTTTGGACAGGGAGTTTGTCTCTGGAGCACACTTCCCGATGCGGTTAGGAAGATCTGCTCCTGCAAGCAGTTCAAGAAACTCGCTTTCACCTTATGAACACCAATGCACGCTAAAGTATACTTCGTCGGCACATTAGCACTCATTTCCGAGGCACTCTGCGCTTTGGTGGTTGATTTCAGTTCCTAGCTTGTGGTTTCTAATTATAAATTCTAAATTTCAATTTTTATCCAATTTTTAATCCTTATTTTAAGTTAAGGCTTATTTTAATATCTAGTATTTAATATTTCATATTTGTACTTTGAATTTCTTACTCCACACTTTCCTATGTGATGATTCACATTGTAACAATTTACCGCTGTATATTCATTACTCTCACTACTGATCTTGTATCTGATATTGTATGCTATTTCCTTTTTAGCTTTGAATAACGCTTTCATGATTTTATTACTGTCATTATTATTATTGTTTATTTTGTTTCATTATCTTTGTCTATAGTGTAATATGACGTATGAGCTCTCTATTGCTTGAAGTTATTAACTTAATGTCTAATACCAATACTAGTTTCTACTGCAATGAGTTGATTCGATGCTCCTTTGTTAGTTTTCTTATAAAATTTGATTCTATTGCTTGTACCAACTATCTATTACTTACTCGATGTACCTAACGTTGTAACGTAGCATAAGCTGAGGTTCTTCAATAAATACTTTTCTATTCTATTCTAATAATATGTTTATGTTTATGGTAACCAACAAAATATAAGCACACTATAAGGGCCGTATTCATCAAGCCATTTAATTGAAATTTAATTTAATTGCTGTTTTAGTACTCTCGTTAGAGATGGTTAGGGCTCAGTTGAATTAAAATTAAAGTTATATATGCGTTATTATAACATAAAATAACCCAAATTAAATTTTAATTTAATTTTAAGTGTGCTCTAACCCTCTCTTACAGGAGTACTAAAACAGAAATTAAATTAAATTTCAATTAAATTGCTTGGTGAATACGGCCCTAAGTACCTGTCCGAGTCGTCTGGGAATCTAAAAAATTTGATTGCTGATCCCTTCACTTTTTTGCTGCCACAATCCTTCGCGCAGCATTTATAAAAAAAGCGTCTATTTGCCATATTTTCCTTCTTTCTGAAATTGGATATATCGAACGTTATTCATTACTAAATACACTTAATTTAAAAAAATATATGTTTTTAAACTAAATAGATACTTCACCTGTTTGAATATATATAAGTTAATCAATCGCTTTATTTTGACAGTAGAGAATGTCTTTAAATTCGATTTGTCATTTTTTATCTGACAGTTGAAATTGTTGAAAATACTAAGAAAGGAGCAGTTGGGTTTTGACCTTAGATTATATGAGTCTACGGTTTTGACATTAGCAGTTAGCATTTTTGACAGTAGCAGTTGGCATTTTGACATTAGCAGTTGGCACACATATCTGGTTGTGCTCTTCATTCTCTTTCATTTTATTATGGTCACGCACCCAGCTCTTCTTACTGAATAGTGGTACCAGAAGAAGGGTTTTTAAAACCATGACCGGGTAATTTTCAGAAGCTGGATATCTGTATATATCTAATCTGTGATTTGGTGCCGAAACCCGGGAAAAAGTGAAAAACGTGAAAATCTATTACAAAAAGTTTATTCAATCCAAAGCGTTTATAATCAGTTGTTCATGTGCTTACGCAAAATTGGATTTATTCATTAAGAGGATTCTAGACGACGTGACACTCACCTAGCAGTTTCGAAAAATTGTACGTAGTACAACTAACATAGTTTGAGACAGTTTTGAAGGCATTTGCACTGACGGATAACTTGAAACAATTGCGTTCATCTCACACAGTCATATCCAGCGTTGCCACTTCCTTCGAAAAACCGGTGGTAGATTTGAATGAAAAAGTGTGGTAGAAATGTGAAAGGTGTGGTAGAAATGGAAAAAGCGGAGTGTACCACATATTAGAGATTTTATCTCTAATAAAACACTTATTCCAAAAAGAGAAACCAAAACAGAAACCAAAAAAATATTCATAGCTATAACCATAACATAATCAAAAATAAAATTAGCAAAATTTCCAATTAAGTATATAAAAATAAAAAATGGATCAGTACCTAGTAACTAAACTTGTCTTACACAATAGGAACATATTTACCGTCTACAAACTTAAAGCTTTGGAAAACTTAATTATCTCTAAGGGCGGCTCAAAAATAGTTGCTCCTGTTCGCGCATTTCTTTACATAATATTATACTTTCTACGGTTTTTATTTCCAAATGATTTGTTTTTTGTTTGTTTTTATTTCGTTTAAGGAAGAAAATATTCTTTCAGCAGTAGCGCTACTATGATCTAAAGATGCAAAAATACACATATTTTCGCTGAGTTCTTTGAACATGAATTCTTCAAACATGTTAATCTCTTTAGCTAACTTTTTCCCGCCGTTTACTAAATATCCTTCAAAATACAAACCACAAACATTTATTTAATAAATTAAAGACAAAAATTGTGGAAGTTTTTGAGCTGTGCGTGGAAGATGTGGAAGAATCGAAATATTTGAAAACTTGTGGAAGATCTTCCACAATTGTGGAAGAGTGGCAACGCTGGTCATATCATTTATCTTGGCATTACAGCGAACTTAAAATGGAAAAGCTAATTCGAAAACAAACACAGGTGATAACTCGTATCGAAAACTTTATGGATAATACGAAGAAAAGTGGGAAAGAGAAGTTCAATGAAAGTTTCTTTCAAATTAGAATTGACTTGCTGAACAAATATTGGGATAACTTTCAGTCTGCTCATTATGAGCTTACATCAGATTGCACTAGTGAAGATCTCGTGTCTCCATATTTTAAAGAAAATCAGTATGAGACGACTGAGCTAATTTACTGTGAAGCGTATAGCGAACTGAAAGAGATGGTAAAGAAATTTAAACCTGATTATCCTGACTCTTCTACCAATCACCAAAGTACTTCAGGGGCCAACAATACCACCTCTAATCTTCCCAAAATTCAACTCACTCTCTTTAGTGGAGATTTAAAGGAGTGGGCAGCTTTCCACGACTTATTTAAGAGTCTTATTGACTCAAATGATGATCTTAAAGGATCCCAGAAACTCTACTATTTGAAGACCAATCTTTCTGGTTCAGCTGAGCAGCTGCTACGGAACACCATGATCACTGATGCCAACTATGTCACAGCATGGCAATTACTTTGTGATAGATATCAAAACCCTCGACTACTTGTCACTTCCTATTTGAAATTCCTATCTTCATTGCCATCAATGCCAAGTGAATCAGCTGAGGGTCTACGTCAGCTTTATGATGGTACAAATGAAGCTGTAAAACAATTACAGTCTTTAAGTTGGGATGACTGGCTAGTCTTTAGTACCGTGCAAAGGTTAGATCCAGTTACAATGAAAGATTGGGAAAATTCTTTGAGCTCTACCACTAGTCTTCCTACGTTTGTATGGACCTTCTTGCAGCATCGCCTTAATACACTTGAAGCGATCAATGTTAGCGCAGCTCAGTCGAAAGGCAACAATAAGACTATGTACCAGAAGCCGTCAAGCAGGATTCCACCGCTCAAAGTACATGTCGCTACTAATAAAGTCACTGGAAAATTCAGTAAATGTCCAAAATGCACTGGAAAGCATCACCTGCTCTTCTGTACTGCGTTTCGACAGCAAGCTGTACTTCAGCGCCGCGACTTCGTGGCTAAGGGAAGACTTTGCTTCGATTGTTTGCGGCCAGATCATTCATTTGAAAATTGCCCGTCACACAACAGATGCAAGCAGTGTAATCAACAGCATCACACGATGTTACATTTACAACAAAAGGATTCTTTTCCGTATAGGCCAGCTGGCTCGTCTACTTGTGCTAGCAATGCTGTTTCTTCAATGCACCCAGATAGAGATAACCAATCTGCATCTAATTTAAATCCAGCATCATTTTATACTGCTGGTCACATAACAGGGCTTACTACTAAAATGAAGATAACACATTGGCCACCCACCCTTCTTCTTGCTACAGCACAAGTTACTTTGGTATCACCTACAATGAAGACGCTCAATATTCGTGCATTAACCCTGGAATGCTACCCGTGAGTAAATTTTACTCACTTTCTGCTTGAAGGCTGCACTGCTCTTGACGACATATGACCACAGCGGCCCCACTTCTTAAATGCTTTGCCTGAAGCGTGATTGTTAGTTTAAGGGTGGGAGAGCCTTCAACGGCAGGTCAGCCCTCTCATTCCTCATGCTCCTCATTGGCCGGTAACCCAAAATTGTAGTATAAAATCTATTAAAAACAAAAAAAAATTACAAGGTGTACAAAATATGATTCTTTCATTTCTAATTATCCTTACTTTATTAATTAAATTTCTTTATATAAATTTTAAATTATGCTTGCGGGAATGCTATTCTTTCATTTTTCTGTTATTATATTCCGCTTAAATATTTCAGCTCTTTTGTTTATAATTTATTGGTGTGTGAATAATATTTACTCAGGGTTACCAATAAGCGAATATTGAAACGGGTTAGTATTCCAGGGTTAATAGACCAAGGCTCACAAGCTACCTTTGTCTCGTCATTTGCTGCGACTTACTTTCAGTTACCTTCCAGAAAAGTCACGATTTCTGTGCAAGGCGTAGGATCATCAAGCGGAATTGTGAAATCTATAGATACTGTGATCATTCAATCTGCTGACGAGCCGAACTTTTCGTTACGAACTGCTGCATTAGTTTTGCCTAAACTATCGAAGATATCAATTTCTCCTATGAGGAAAATATCCAAATTCTCACATCTTCAGGACTTACATCTAGCCGATCCAAGATTTACTGGCAATACTTCCATCGATCTAATTATTGGGGCTGATATCTACAATCTGATAATTCTAGATGGAGTACGACATGGCAATCCAATGGCGCAAAACCCATCCCTGGCTGGATTTTATCAGGACCTATTGATACCAAACCATATCAAGACCTATCTGAAGTTAACGTACATCACACCTATCCAGATACTTCCTCCGACCAATTAGATGTTCTTCTTCAAAAGTTTTGGCAACTAGAGGAGGTTCCATCTACTCAAAAAACTCTTACAGAAGAGGACCAAGCCTGTGAAGACTTCTATAAGACCACAACTCGACGAGAGACAGATGGTCGATATATAGTAAGACTACCTATTCGCCACGAATATACCAACCAAATAGCTTTTGGTGATTCATTGTCCAATGCAGTTAGAAGTTTATTAATAGTGGAAAAAAGGTTTCTCTCCAACAACCTCTTGAAAAATCGCTATGCTGATTTCATGGAGGAATATTACAATCATAACCATATGGAATTAATCTCCGACGAACAGGGCAATCATCAACCTGCTTGCCACTTCTATCTACCCGATCATGGTGTTATACGAGAAAACAATGTCAGTACTAAGCTTCGTGTAGTTTTTAACGGATCAAAACCGTCAAAAGGAGGATTATCGCTGAACGATTATTTGGCCGTTGGACCAAAATTACAATTCGATCTTTGTGTAATAATCTCACGATGGAGACATCACTTAATCACATTTACTGCACATATCAGGATCATGTACAGGCAGATTCCAGTAGACAGACAACATTGTGATCTTCAAAGAATAGTATGGCGACAAGCATCTTCAGCGGCAATTCAAAGCTATCGTCTTCTTACCGTTACTTATGGTACATCATCTGCTCCGTATCTGGCCATCCGGACGCTTCTACAACTGGCAGAGGAATACCCAATTGGGTCAGAGGTAATTCGAAATCACTTCTACATGGATGATGTCCTCTTTGGGGCTGACACTGTTCAGTTGGCCGTCGAAGCTCAACGTGAACTAGTCGTCATTCTTAAAGCTGGCGGCTTTCAATTGCACAAGTGGCCTTCTAACTCTGACGAAGCTTTACAACTGATTGGAGCTCAGGGATCCAACGTCGAAGTAAACTTATAAATGGAAGCAGTCATCAAAACACTTGGCCCTTTTTGGAATCCATCATCAGATAGCTTTATCTTTCAAGTAAAAATACCAGATTTACCACGTATACTTACCAAACAACGCTTCTTTCGGATGTTGCTAAGCTCTATGATCCCCTAGGATTCACCTCACCAACCATTCTAATAGCGAAATCTATGATCCAGAGGTTATGATTACAGAAGCTAGACTGGGATACACCACTTCCCCAAAATATTGCTCGTGAATGGATAATCTTCCGACAAGAACTCGAATATCTACAGAACATCTCTATTCCAAGGTGGATTGGTATACATTCTTCGACGAAATTTTATGAGGCTCATGCAATCTCTGACGCATCAGAGCAAGCTTTTTCAGCTGTGGTCTACTTTCGAGCAGTGCAGGACTATAATAGTGTCCGAATATCCCTCCTATATGCAAAAACAAAACTTGCACCGTTCAAGCCAGTAACTATTCCCAGATTGGAGTTAATGGGTGCTCATCTACTAGCTAAGGTGGTCAACAGCTTGGAATCAACCTTAACTCTCAAAAGCATTCCAATTTACTGTTGGACGGATTCACTGACCGTACTCACGTGGCTAAAAGCTCATCCGTCAAAATGGAAGACGTTCATTGCAAATCGAGTGAGTCAAATTCTGGAGCTTGTGCCAACTGCAAAATGGAAGTACGTACCTTCAAACAGTAACCCAGCTGACTGTGCATCAAGAGGAATTCCTGCTTCTCAGCTAGTAACCCATCATGCGTGGTGGGAAGGACCCCAGTGGCTGAAATCTTCATCAACTGCATGGCCGCAACTTCCAACGCGACCTGTACCTATTGTTGAAACAGATCTTGAAGAAAAATCACCTATTACAAGTGCAGCAACGACCTTCACGCCAATCCAACGATGGAATCTAATATTAAGATACTCATCCTTAAATCGACTTTTAAGTGTCACTGCTTGGATTGTTAGATTTCATCACAATGCAACTGCTCGCAAATCGCTTAAATGCCGCGAGACCGGAGATCTAACATCCAAAGAAATCCATAATGCTCTTCTATTCTGGGTTCGATGTGATCAACAAATTGCTTTTCCTAAAGAATATCAGAAGCTTTCAAGAGGGCGAACTATATCAGCAAGTAGCTTAATTCTTCGATTATCTCCATATTTTGAGACAGTAACTTCGACTCTTCGCGTGGGTGGACGATTGCAAAACGCTTCTATGTTTAATGGCTCAAAACATCAATTTGCATTAAGTAAAGGAAGTGCATTATCAGCTCTTATCATGCGTAATGCTCATCAAAAGATATTACATGGAGGAGTTCAACCAACCTTGTGCTACATTCTACAAAAGTTCTGGATTCTTGGAGCCAGAGATCTTGTTCGAAGCCTTGTTTGTCGCTGCATGACGTGTTTCAGGCAAAGATCATCTGCGCAGCAACAACTGATGGCTATCCTTCCGCCTGAGCGAGTACAACCCATTCTGCATAGTGGATTAGATTATGCAGGACCGATTCTTGTTCGTTATGGTCCTGGACGAGGGCGCCCAGCGCAAAAAGCCTATATTGCGTTGTTTGTCTGTATGGCTACTAAAGCCGTTCATTTAGAACTGGTGTCCGACCTAACCAGTGACGCTTTTATCGCCGCCTACAAGCGATTCACAGCCCGACGAGGATACTGCAGTAAGATTTTCAGCGACAATGCTCCTACCTTTGTTGGTAGCTCGAAGGAGCTACGACAGTCATTCTTTCTCTGCCAGTCTAAACTGCCACCTCAACTAACTTATCTACTAACTTCTCAAGGAACTGAATGGCATTTCATTCCGCCAAGTCTCCAAACTTCGGAGGTCTATGGGAAGCAGGGGTGAAAGCCGTAAAGCATAATTTTAAGCGTGTCATCGGAAGCTCCAGTCTCACTTTTTAAGAGCTCTACACTTCTCACACAAATTGAGGCGTTTCTCAATTCTCGACCGCTATACCAAATGAGTCCCGATGTTGATGACCTTGAAGTTCTTACACCTGGCCACTTCTGGATTGGTGATTCTCTTCTCACCGTTCCAGAATCTACAGACGAGTTTATTAATCCAAATCGACTGTCAAGATGGAAACTGGTTGCTCATATGTACAACCACTTCTGGAAACGCTGGTCTGCAGAATATATAAATAATCTGCAAGAACGAACAAAATGGCTGCGACAACAACATAACCTTCGGAGTGGACTTTTAGTTCTCATACGAGATGACAGACAGACTTCCTCCTGCAACGTGGGCTCTTGGGCGTATCACAGCAGTCCATCCAGGCTCTGATGGACTTGTTAGAGTCATTACTATCAAATCAAGAGGACATCTTTTTAAACGACTAATTAATAAAGTCAGTGCGCTGCCTCTTTCAGACAACGATGAATTTCCTGGCAGCCAGGATACTTTAGGGCGGGCAGTAGATATCATCACACCTCACATTATCAATTACAGTCATTAAATCATCTTTCGTCCCCGGATGCGGCGGGCAGTATGTTAACAACAAGAACAACTGTAAATTAAATCTAATAACAAAGCTATACCCATCATGTGTAATGTAATAATCGCACTGTTGTTGTCATCGCTAAATCTCAATGTTACTGTGATTCACTACTGTGTCTATTTCTTTTGTTAAAGAGAATTGTCTATACATCTCAGTTAGCCATTTTCTTTAAATTTTGTCAATTGTTGTTTTTTAATGTCACTTCTTGTCGAGAGTTCAAGTATGATGAATTGATTTAGGATTCCATTCGGACGGCTGAATTAAACTATTTATATTTTTCGATTTCATTATATATTTCAAGATTCATTTATAGCTATAGCATTATTCGCATATGTTTATATATTCTCGCTTCACTCCGGAGCAAATGTAACGATCTCATTCTGATTGTAGAATATATGTCTACCTTTTATAACGTAACTATGACGGTGTACGTTTTTTCATTATTCCCTTTACTCTCCTGGACTCTCTTTACAGGTCAACAAGGGACACTGAACTAATTTGCTGCCCTCAGTGTCGTATGGGTAGTTGGGGCATGCAATGAAGGCATATCATCTGCGCCTTCAATATTGGATGTAGGTAAGTGACGTCAAGGTCCCTTCAGGACTGAATGTGTGCCGGTTTGTTTTTATTGATAGGCACGAGATTTTTTTTTTTATTATGGCAGACGACAGCGGCAGGTTTTTCGTGGAACCTCCCCACACTCACCGCCAATGAGCCGAGGCGAGCTAGCGTGCCGCCCTGCAGTCAACGCTGTCCGTCGAGTGATCTGACAGCTCATGCTGGCAGTCTGGACTTCACGTCCAAGCCAATCACTCTACATAGTTCCATAACAAAAATGGCGCCTAACGTGGAGCCACCTCAGTTAGCCTTCGGTGGTCTAAGTATAAATTTTACTGCCGACTGAGACTTAGAGAGTGACGATCATCTGGTGTCTGCTAGTTGATTGACCTCAAGTCCCACATCCAGTAGAAGTTATATGTGGACCTGAGTCTAATTGGTTTGATACTAGAATTTTTTTTTATAACGTAAAGTAAAGTTTTTCAAGTAAAGTAAAGTTAAAGTTATGAAAAGTTTTGAAAGTTTTGATATTTTTGATTTGAGAATTGTTGATTAAAGTAACGTAATGTTCTGAAGTTTTTGGAAAATTGAAGTTCGGCATTAGGTTTGACTTTGGTCAAGCCTCAAGCCTGAACAGTTTGTGGAATTTTTTGAATTTATTGAACTTTTGAAAGTTTTTGAATTTTGTTTGAAACGATCTTTCCCGCTGGCCTTCTGCGATGGAAATGGTAGGTGGCCTCACAAAATTTTGTTTGTTTGTGCTCTTGCGGAGACATGTTCTGTCGGCCAACTGGCTGGACAGAGTTATGAGTCTGTGAGACGACTTTTTGGCTTCCAGCTAATTAGTTGACCAGATGCATGACTCTGTCCGGCTGGAGGACTAGCTGGATATGAGGATCCGGTGAAGAGGAAGGAAAGAGTTGTTGGAGGATGGCAGTGATGCTGGAGACCTTCAGTAATCAGGAGTTGGCACACTGCTAACTGCCTGGCTGAAGAATCTCTAGTATCATTTTCAGTCTCTAGCTTCTTCAACCCGACTCTTCCCAGATTTCTGTGAGAACTGAGACATCTTTTTCATGCACACATTCACGCCGCTTGCTTGTATCAATTTTTTTTTTGACCTAAGAGAGAGCGATCTGGAGGAGTTTCATGTGTAGGGTAGCTCCTGGAAGTGAAGGTTAAATCGTATGATTTTGATTGGATTTTTTTTAACGCTTAATTGAACTTTTGGTGACTTCTCCGAAAATTTTGCATTGTCTTGAACTTTTAGAAAGAAGATTTTTATTCGAAGAGGTTGCTATCTCTTCTGAACGCCTGGATTTCCTTTTGTTAAATCGATATTTCTGTTAACTCGAGTTAGGAAGACTTTACAAACTTCTCCGAATCTTTGATTTTTCTTGAATTTTTTTTGACGAGTTCTCCGAACTTTCGGCTTTTTAAATTGGTATTTCGGTATCTAAATTTTTGAAGAGTCTGTTAGCTTCCGGACTCTTGAATTCTTTGGATTTTCCTGTCATTCCTTTCAAACCCTTGGTTTGTAAAATAATTTTCTTTGCTTGACTTACAACTGAACACTTGAGATTACACAATGGCTACAGTGCGAACACCACCGCCAGCAACTGGTGCACCAATACAGGTGCCTGAAAATTGCGCCGTCTGTCTAGCAAGAGGAAGGCAGTGAAGACGGTCTGTGGACATGTGTTCCACAAGGCGTGTCTGAAAACGTGGATTGGACAGCGGTCAAATTGCCCGATCTGCAGAGTCCATCTCACTCATTATGATTTTACTGAGTATACAGGTGCTGTCCCGAAGACGACGAAGCCCGTAAAGTCTGTCAGTCACGATCCATTGCCGCTCATGCCGACATTAGATTTACCACCTTTGACGATTTCACCACCTAGTCGAAGATCCCTATCACCTAGAATGCCAGATCTGCACTCCATGACCTTCACAAATACCAGTCTACGGCGAAATAGTCCAGTGAACATCACTCAGGGCCACAGTTCAGCAGCGACTGATGCTTTGATGGCAGGCTTGCGCATGCAAATGCAGGACTTAGTACGCGAAGGTCTCGAACAGAGCCTCAACACCTTGCGGACTGAACTAGTAACTAGTGCCCGACAACAAATCTCAGCATCAAGGCCACCCGTGGATTTTTCACGACCACCTCCGTCTATGGGTGATCCTAGACCATCACAAGAATTCCACAACTTGCGTAGGCAGCCGTTTAATAGACCGTCATCACCTTCTGGTCAGCCTAGTGGTCAGCCTAGACCAAATTTTATACAACCTCCACCTATTCGTATCCTTGCAAGTGTGGGTCAACGACGATCAGGCAGTCCTATCAGGAGATGGAACCTGACATACAATAGAAATAACTCCGAGCTTTCCGTAGATGAATTTATTTTTCGAGTCGAAGCGCTCATGCACTCCGCTCTAGAAGGAGATTTTGATCTCCTTGTTAGGAACATGCTCACGTTATTGACGGGACCAGCGAAGGACTTATTCGTATCCCTGCAAGTGTAGGACAACGATGATCAGGCAGTCCTATCAGGAGATGGAACCTGACATACAATGGAAATAACTTCGAGCTTTCCGTAGATGAATTTATTTTTTGAGTCGAAGCGCTCACGCACTCCGCTCTAGAAAGAGATTTTGATCTCCTTGTTAGGAACATGCTCACGTTATTGACGGGACCAGCGAAGGACTGGTACTGGTCGATATTAAGACATAATCCCTTTCCAACCTGGGAATTTGTCAGGATTGGGTTGTCAATTGAATGGGGAGTGCCCAAGGACGATTTAAAAATCCGCTTGCAGCTGATGTCGCGAAAGCAGAAGCCCGGTGAACTTTTCGCCATGTACCACCATCATTTAGTGTTGCTGCGTGATCAGTTGCTGAACGCCATGCCAGACCAATCATTCTTGGAAATTGTCAAATCTAATTTACTGCCTGAGATTCAGGAGAAGATATGCCTACATTCCACCGATACGATAGGACAGTTAAGATCGCTCGTTACCAGAATTCAAGCCACGCAGCTACGAATTGCGACAGCTGGTAGTTGGAACCCTTACCGGAACCAACGACTACACGAGATTAACGACTTCCAGACTATAAATACCGAACTGGCAGTAGTAACAGGCAGTGACCCCAGCTTACGTGACGTGTCAGCCATTGCCACCAAACACACAGCAATATGCTGGAATTCGGATCAGCAAGGTCACTATTACCAGAACTGCCTGCAAGTAAGACAGCAAGTGTTCTGCTACGGATGCGGGCGCAAGAACATTTTCAAGCCCAACTGCGGACACTGTGCACAGAAAAACGAGAGACGGGTCGGGAATCCCAATACCTTTCCTCGACCAGTGTCAACGTCCCGAGCACCCGTCGTAACGAACAGTCCAGTTCAAGCCTTGCACAAGGAGGAAGGTCCGCTCCATTAGCAGACCTGGACGAACCCCTGAATTGTCCGTTGATATTATTCAGTGATTCTGATGATATTAGCAAATCACCAGATTTTAGAAATAATTCATTGATAGAGACAGTGTCACACCCCTTTATCGCCCCAACCTGAGGGGGCGGCGGACTGGCTGGGCCAGGCACGGCTAGACCTTGTGGAGACGGGGCGGGTATTTCTATCCACAAAAAAAAACGAAGGGCTGGGCGCCACGCAATTTTTCTCACCAGGAAGGCAAAACTACGAAACCTGTATTATGGCTAAAAAGCCTGAGGGCCGAAACCAAACTCCGAAACGGCCGGAATATGATGGAATAAAAGTAGATACTCGGGTAGATAAGCCGTACTCGGATATATGGTTGGACTGATATACACTAGTTTGTCTGACAGTCGGCCTAATAAGGTTCGAAATGACAAGATAGGACACGTATTGGTGTCTCTGTATTGATTTATTACTCTTAACATTTACTATTACAAATTCAGAACTGGCTTTTGTCCACAAAGGTGACTCCAGGATATATTATGTATATATGTAACATGAAGGTATACACGTAGTATCATGTAATTAAAAAAAAATAAATCAAACTGGGAACTTACATACAACCATGACTGAGGTGTAATGTATCTTAGCCCAACGATGTAGTATTACGATATGCGGTACGAAATAATTTACCGTGACAATTCAAATATGGGTCCTATCTACGAATATGACCATACTATAATATAGGTTAGTTATCTATGTAGTATTAGGATATGCCAGTACAAGATAATTTATCGCAAAATTCAAACTTTAGATATTCAGGTGCCGACTAATTGACAGAATAATATACTAATATTGATATTATATTACTTAAATCCCATACGGATGTGGAAACGAACATGTGACTCATATAAAAGGGGCCATCACCTGGCCAGTGACAAACGCGGGACCGTAACCGCCCAATAACCGTACGGTTATTAAAAATTATAATAGATTTTGTCGGCTTTCGTCTAGCGTGCCACCACCACGTGATGCTAGGGGCAATCGAATTGCACTAAATATATGTATTCCCGTGAAGACGGTACCCGAAACGACAAACAAACGTAATATATATACTGAAAAAACACAATAGATACTATAAATATGGCTACTTAGCTTGCACACTCTTTCCACATGGCTCTGTCCTCGTATGACTTCCTTAGAAGGTGAGGACTTTTCTTCCTTTCGTTTCCTTTATTTAAATTTATTTATTTGTTTAACGTGTCCCCGGCCACGGGTTGCTGGCTTCTGCTCCAACTCGTATGTTGACGTGCAGCCAAGTTTTTTGTTTTTAGCCTGCCCAGAAAACATACGTGATCCGCGCAGACTCCTTTTTATCCGTCCTGTTTACTTCACCTTAACCACTCAGCAGATAAGCACAAAGAAAATTCCTTGACCACTGTCCACCACAATGTGCAGACTCCCCAAAAAAAACGGAAAGAACGGAGAAAAGCCAGCCCGCCTTTTTTCTGTATCCAACTCTTCTTCTTTTTTTGGCTAAATTGGCACTTCTCTCTACTAACCTTCACACCGGCGGCGATCAATGGCTTGAAGACCTCTCTCAAGACTTCTAGATGTTTTTCGAACGTAGGCGTGACGATGATTATGTCGTCGAGATAAACGAAGACATAGGGCTCTAGGTCTGCCCCTAAAACTCTGTCGATGAACCTTTGCCATGTCGCAGGGGCATTGTGTAGACCAAAAGGCATTCGCTTAAATTGGAATAGACCACGACCCGGGACGGTAAACGCAGTAAGGAGTCGGGACTCCTCCTCAACAGGGATCTGCCAGTAGGCAGATTTTATATCCAGAGATGACAAAAACTTGGCATTTCTGAGCTTGTCTAGGGTCGCCGATATATACGGTAACGGGTAGGCATCTCTTTCCGTCACTTGGTTTAACTTTCGGTAGTCTACGCAGAAGCGATAGCTACCATCTTTCTTCTTAATCAGGACTATCGGTGATGCCCAGGGCCTTTGAGAGGGCTCAATTTCCCTTCTTTTTGCATTTCTTCCAGTTCTTTATCTATGTGGGCCTGTAGCATTGGGGATACGGGGTAATACCGTTGTTTAATGGGTTCGGCATTTGTCCTAATTGTGTGCTCAACCCAATGTGTGCACCCTAACCCTTGTGTCATCTGGGCAAATACTTCTTCTATGAAGCTCTCTAAGGCTTTCGCTTGATCCACGCTTAAACTGTCCTTTTCTGTCAGTGACTGAACGGTATTTACTGATGGAGAGGGGCAAAATTCCCACTCGTTACTACTTAGATTCGGAACAATTCCTATCTTACTCATGAAATCCGCTCCTAAAATTAGCTCGACTGGTAATGCAGGGATAACCAAGGCCTCGATCAAACAAACCCGATCCTTGATGCAAAATGGTATCGAAACAGTTCCTAAAACTTTTACCCCTTTGCCATCAGCCAGCGCGACCTTCCATACCTGAGTGTCCTTCACTGTTAACCCAAGCTCCTGCAAACTTCTCCACCCGCGATCTCCAACAACAGTTCGCGACGCCCCTGAATCCAGAAGTCCTATCATTTCTTTTACATAGATGCCTACCTTAAGTTATGGTCGACTATCTCCCTCGCAATACTCCAAGACATAGTCGACTTATAACTTGGCTTCGGTTTCCTCGGTGCTATCATCGCTACGTTAGGAACAGCCGTAGGGCCGACGTAGGCAAGGTCTGGCTCCAACAAATTACTACCCTTCTTGGATGGTGGTGGAATGAAAGCCTCGACTCTCATGCGTACTGTTTCTAACCTCCTTCCTAATTCAATAAGTTCCTTAATCGACCTTGGATCTGACAGCCCTAATTGTGACTGATAGAAGGGATTAAGGTTCTTTCTGATTATTGCTAACTGTTGACTCTCGGTACACGGTCTTCTACAAATTTAAAAGGATAAGCTGGCCAGTTTGTGAGCGAGCCCCTCTTCTCTAACTTGCGCAACGCACGCAGAGCCTTCCTCATTTGATCCACCGTATCTGGTTGGTGACCGCGAACCGTTAGTTCGTATACCAGTTCATCCTGGCTTAACCTATTTATTTCCATTTCCCACTTGGTTCAAGTATTGGTTACCAAAACTAATACCGAGGTCAAATGTTTCACCCACAAAATAGTAAGCGTTACCCAATAAAGATATAGGCTAAGTCCGAGTTACTAATTTTAATACTAATAAAATATACTGATAAAACTGTATAAAACGAAGGGCTGGGCGCCACGCAACTTTTCTCACCAGGAAGGCAAAATTACGAAACCTGTACTATGGCTAACAAGCCTGAGGGCCGAAACCAAACTCCGAAACGGCCGGAATATGATGGAATAAAAGTAGATAATTGGGTAGATAAGCCGTACTCGGATATATGGTTGGACTGATATACACTAGTTTGTCTGACAGTCGGCCTAATAAGGTTCGAAATGACAAGATAGGACACGTATTGGTATCTCTGTATTGATTTATTACTCTTAACATTTACTATTACAAATTCAGAACTGGCTTTTGTCCACAAAGGTGACTCCAGGATATATTATGTATATATGTAACATGAAGGTATACACGTAGTATCATGTAATTAAAAAAAAATAAATTAAATTGGGAACTTACATACAACCATGACTGAGGTGTAATGTATCTTAGCCTAACGATGTAGTATTACGATATGCGGTACAAAATAATTTATCGTGACAATTCAAATATGGTTCCTATTTACGAATATAACCATACTATAATATAGGTTAGTTACCTATGTAGTATTAAGATATGCAGTGGAAGATAATTTATCGTAAAAATTCAAATATGGCGTATATCTACGAAGTGACCAAATTATAATATAGGTTAGTTATCTATGTAGTATTAGGATATGCAGTACAAGATAATTTATCGCAAAAATTCAACGATCTACCGCGGCAATCGGCATGGTTAGACTTCCCGCTATCCCGTAACATTCAAGCTCCAAACTTTAGATATTCAGGTGCCGACTAATTGACAGAATAATATACTAATATTGATATTATATTACTTAAATCCCATACGGATGTGGAAACGAACATGTGACTCATATAAAAGGGGCCTTCACCTGGCCAGTGACAAACACGGGCTCAGGACTGTAACCGCCCAATAACCTTACGGTTATTAAAAATTATAATAGATTTTGTCGGCTTTCGTCTAGCGTGCTACCACCACGTGATGCTAGGGGCAATCGAATTGCACTAAATATATGTATTACCGTGAAGACGGTACCCGAAACGACAAACAAACGTAATATATATACTGAAAAAATACAATAGATACTATAAATATGGCTACTTAGCTTGCACACTCTTTCCACATGGCTCTGTCCTCGTATGACTTCCTTAGAATGTGAGGGATTTTCTTCCTTTCGTTTCCTTTATTTAAATTTATTTATTTGTTTAACGTGTCCCCGGCCACTGGTTGCTGGTTTCTGCTCCAACTGTAGGTTGACGTGCAGCCAACTTTTTTGTTTTTAGCCTGCCCAGCAAACATCCGTGATCCGCGCAGACTCCTCTTTATCCATCCTGTTTACTTCGCCTTAACCACTCAACAGATAAGCACAAAGAAAATTCCTGGACCACTGTCTACCACAATGTTCAGACTCCCCCCAAAAAAAAATGGAAAGAACGGAAAAAAGCCAGCCCGCCTTTTTTCTGTATCCAACTCTTCTTCTTTTTTTTTCATCCACTCCTTCGACCACCGTCCTCCCGACTTTTTTACCGGACCACCTAAAGGTGCTCTGCCACTAGGTACTTTAACTTTGGCGCGCCATTGCAATCCGCTAAAGCGATTGTAAAGTGCCCTACAGTTTACGCCGTTTGGTGATGTGACGCTACAGGAAATCATGGAACAAAACCCTTATATAATTTTTTCAATCATAAAATTATTAAGATAACACCTGACTGCTCTACATATTACGAATATAAATATTTTACGGTATTCAACATGTATCCGATATAAATATAGAGTAATTTACATTGAATAAATTTATATATATCTAAGTGGTTCGTGTAGGCCATTTCAATACCCGATCTTTCAACGATGGACGACATGAGTCACACCTCACTTCACTCACCATTTGCGTACAGCTATTGAAATGAATATTTCACGAGGATACGCCTCAGAAATTAAATAAGACTTGCATTGACAGATGCCACATGAGCGCTTTACTTCCATCACGTCCGCAGTCGGCTTGACGCCAACCGTAAACTTACGCGACACAAAACGCCGCCACTGTGCTTTCCCCTCAGAAGGAGGTTTCTGACGGGACTCATTCCTCATACATTTATCTGTGGACGACAACTGTCAAAGTTTGATGGCGAGTGGTGCATCTTCGTGTATTTTCCGCGTATTCATTGAATTAATTCAGTTAAAGGTTTCCAAAACGTTATGTTATAACCGGCGTACTGTACCCGCCCGCGAACTCGATTCACCTGGTATTAATAGCTACAGTTCATGTCTATCCATGCTAAATGCCGTGTTAGAAGGATGTTATTATACTTATAATTAGTTATACAAGAGAAGCATGCTAGTGTTCTATGTCGCTGCCGTGTGTTGAGTGCTTCTCCTCTATGGTATTATACCCTTAGTCTTTGGCCGCTTAAAAGTCCGTCCCCTGTGGGTTCTGCCACATCCACTGGCAACCTGAAATAACAATAAAAGCAGTACAAATATCATCGGGATACGCTGGGACAACCACAAACAATCATGACATGACAGATAAGTTTACTAATTATTTTACCCTGAACGCGTTTCTTTGTTTCGATTTTTTTCTTTCTTTTGCAGGTGCTAAAATTCCGCTTGAACCTAGCTCGATCCGTACCAGGACGGGCGTCCGAAAGGATTATATTTTATTTAAGGGGGTCTACCTGGCCATCTTTGAATATTTTGTTTCTTCATACTAGCAGAACTGAGGGTGACGGTGGATATCTCAAATATCCAAATATGTGATTTATCTTGCTATACAGGGGATTTAATCTGACTCTCGGTAAGATGGACACTCGCTACAGCTTTCTTAATATTCTTGGGCTATGTAAGGTATTCTGAAGTATTTCCTTTTGTATCCTTGGACCAAAATTAAAATTAATTATTATTATCATAGCTATTGTAGAACTTAAACTATGGTATTATACTAGAAATTTTCTATAAATTAGTGGAATGGCTAGCCAGTGTAAATGAACCTAACTGGCAATTGAGTTAACTATTGAAGGAGTGATGATATAGATGATATAGAGTAATGGGGAGTAAGATGGGAGTAATAAATTCGCGTGACGGTTAGTAAGCTTGCGATGGTTCAGCTACTTCCCTGGAAGATTTGAGTGTTCTTCAGTGTGTGAGCTGGGGTGGGGAAATCAACCCGTAACAACGGAGAACTTAATAGACTTCTCCGGGGATCTTCAAGCTCCCATTTCCACTTCTGGGGAGCCCATGACTTCATTAGACACTTCTTTAGAAGAGTCTTTAGTTTTCGATGTCCCGATAAAACCGACAGCACTTTTAGCTGACAAGGTTACTGACCAGGATATTTGGCCTTGATTAGCCCAGTGCTAATCGCATAAAATAATTCCCATGTCGCATCGTGATTAGCCCAGCGCTAATCACATAAAATAATTCTTACGTCGCATCGTATTCATTCTGAGGGAATTCATATTTCACCGGAAAATTCTACCATGCGAACTCCAGACGCTGCAGTTTTGCACGGGCATGTACTTACGTACCTATCACCACCTGTATGTATGTACCTATCTCGTGCTACTCACCTTTCTTGTGAAAATTTTACATTCTCACAATATATGGTATATTGTGAACTAAGCACTTTTTTGGTAATTCTTAATTTTATTTCCCAGACTAAATTTTGTATAAATAGGATAATAAAATGTACATATTTTACTTTTTAGTAAACCATCAACCAGTAAAAAAGGCTTTTTTACTGAACATTTTGGTAACCCCGACGTGATGTATTGAATGTTTCAATACTTCACTACCAAGTCTTATCATCTATAAAAAACAATAAGCTCTCTAGGGATTACTACAAGAGACAACAGCAGCGCAGCGGTACCGCTCACCTACATATACAAAGGCAAAGGGTTCCAGTGTTTACTACGCGGTAGCAGTAGATTTTGATTGCGGACTAGCAGTTACCTCAAGAAGACCAAATACTAAGAAGAACAGCCGTACATAGGCAACCCCAGGCAATATATTTTGGACAGAACAGCAGTGTTAAAGTCAGAAGCAAATCAACATGCAAAAACTAACCGCAGCACAGTCAGGAATTGGTAAGGCAATTTCTTAACATCTTGAGAATTTCAGAAAGGAAAGCATTGAGCGGAGAACTATAGAAAACACGAAAAGCTACGAAGGAAGGCTCAATGACTTATAGAGTAAGTTTTGCGAGAATCACGACGAAATAGTTGAAAGTGAGGACTGCAACAAAGAGCATTCTTACTTTGTGAAAAACTACTTTAATCAAGTAGAGAAGGTCTACAATGAATTCTTGCAAAGATTGAGTGAGCGACTCGAGGTATCGACAGCCACATAATCACATACAGACGAGCCCGAGCACCATGACGAATTAGTGCCACTCACTGGATAAATGGAAACGTTAAACTCCCAAAGTTAACACTTCCAATCTTTGACGGAAACTACACCAAATGGGGGCAGTTCAAAGACTTGTACAGTCAACTCATTCACAACAGGCCTCTGGGTGGGGCCGAAAAATTATACTACTTGAAGGCAAATCTCACAGGTGAACCCAGCGGACTAATAAAACATTTACAAGCTACTGACGATAACTACTCAGTGGCTTGTAAGTTACTCTTAGAGAGGTATGACAATCCGAGAGCTATAGTAACAGCAATTCTCAATCAGTTACTATATCAAGCAGCTCTCACAACCGAATCAGGCTCGGGAATCAAAAGATTGCATGACACTAGCAAGGAATGTCTACTAGCATTGGAGAACAGTGGCATCGAGATCAAGCAGTGGAATCCCATACTGCTTCATTTACTCACTCAGAAGCTCGATAGGGAATCCAGGAGATTATATGAGCAGTCACTTAAAGCACCTCACGAATTGCAGACAATGGACGATTTCTTCAAATTCATGGAAACAAGGTTTCAGATGCTTGAAGTAATCCAGACGAAGGAAGAACGCAAGAGGGTATCTACGTTGACGGCATCATCCCAGGCATTGAAGTGCGTAGTATGCAAGGCAGATCATGGAGTTTTTAGGTGCCCAAAATTCCTCTATGCAACATTAGATAATCGGATTCAGCTCATCAGGCAGTTCAAATTGTGCCCCAATTGCCTAAAGCTAGACCATACAGTACATGATTGCACATCAAGAGGCTGTATGAAGTATGGCAAACGCCATAACACATTAATACACAACTCTCGTCAATCAGAGAAGCCAAGAAACCTTATTCAAGCGAAATCACGGCAAGGCATCGTTCGTCGGTGCACAGACTTGGCACCAATGAACTATCAACAAGTGAGCAGGGGCAGTTCAGGAGCTACCAGACAACTTGACTCCACTTCTCAGTTCCAGGAAATTAGTCGTTCTACTCCATCTGAGATAACAAACTCACAAATATCTAGCTTACAGGCGTCAACACGCTCGCAGATTCTATTAGCAACAGCAATAATCAAGGTCATTAATGCCTCAGGAGTCCCGGTCAACTGTAGGGTACTCTTGGACTCGGGCTCACAGCTCCACTTTATCTGCGAACGACTCGTACAGGCCCTGGGACTACCACACAGCAAAACTTCACTGCCGATTAGTGGTGTTGGTGGAATCACAATAACTGCTAAATTCGAAAGCACTCTCACGATACATTCAAGAGTGAAGAGCTTTTCAGCAGTCATCAATGCTGTCATCTTAAAAACTATCAGCGAGCATCAACCATCACAATACATCAAAACATCGAACTGGGATATTCCAACTAGCATCCAGCTAGAAGACTCCGCGTTCTATAAACCTCAGGCCATCGACATGTTATTGGGAGCTGAATTATTCTTTCAACTCTTGCAAAAAGGTCAAATAAGACTACACAACCTGCCACTGCTTCAAAATACCCACTTTGGATGGATTCTTGCAGGAAAGGTGCCAACTCAAGCTGGCTGCACTCAAAGCTGTCACATCGCAACACAACCCTCAGTTTCAGCACTGGACAAACAGTTGCAACAATTTTGTGAGTTGGAGCATCACGATTCACCATCCAAGTACAAGTCAAGAGAAGAACTCCTCTGTGAGGAGCATTTCCAAAATACCTTCCAAAGATCCGCGTCAGGACAATATATCGTCACACTACCCTTTCGTGAGCTACCAACTAGTTTGGGGTCATCCCTGGAAATTGCTTCAAAGCGCTTCTATGCATTAGAAAGAAAATTGGAGAGAAATGCCGATCTCAAGAGGCAATATCATGATTTCATGACAGAATACCAAGAACTCGGCCACATGCAACCGATAGCAAAGGAAGCCATTCCTACCGATCATTACTACATGGCCTCATCACTGTGTAGCAAAGGCAGATACCAACAAGCCCAAGTTTCGTGTAGTATTTGATGCCTCAGCGAAAACATCATCCGGAAGATCCCTCAATGATATCTTGATGGTTGGTCCCACCGTTCAGCCAGATCTTTTCACCATCATAACAAAATTCAGAATGTACAAGTACGCAATGACAGCAGACATCTGCAAAATGTATCGGCAGATCAATGTCCACCCAAACGACAGAAAGTACCAACTAATTTTATGGAGAGATGACAGAGAGAAGCCTCTGCAAACATACCAGCTAAACACCGTAACTTACGGAACAGCCACCGCTCCATTCCTCGCGACGAGATGCCTGATTCAATTAGCCTTAGCAGAATACGATACATTTCCCGAAGCTGCGAATATGATTTTAGGAAATACCTATGTCGACGACATCCTTACAGGAGCTGACTCTAAACAAAGCATGCTCAAATTAAAGAACGACCTAACAGAGCTCCTGAAAGGCGGCGGTTTCGAATTAAGGAAATTTTGTGCTAACCACCCAGATACCTTACGAAATGTACCAGAAGATCACAAGGAGAAGATGCTACTCATTGACAATGGCGAAGTAACGAAAACTCTCGGATTAATCTGGCAACCAAAGGAAGACAGTTTTCAGTATCAAGCAACTGAAGGTGAAACACAAGGACTTACCAAACGCACAGTGTTATCCGAAGTAGCCCGTATTTTCGATCCTCTTGGGTTAATAAACTGTGTTAGGAAAGCTATTTCTACAAGACCTCTGGAAGGCCAAATGCTCGTGGGACGAAGAACTACCTGCAGTTCACAAAAATAAATGGATGAAATTTAAGAAGAGTCTACCAGGATTACGAGCAATAAAAATTCCAAGACATGTACTATTTTCAAACTCAGTCAACATCCAATTACACGCCTTTTCAGACTCCAGTGAGTCCGCCTATGGGGCTTGCTGCTACCTCAGATCAGCGAATACGCAAGGAGAAATCAGAGTAAGACTGTTATGCGCCAAGTCACGACTAGCACCAGTAAAGGCTATTACGCTTGCAAGATTGGAACTATGTGCCGCGCTACTCATGACAGAATTAGTGGAAAGAGTATCTCAATGCATGCAAATAAACTCTTCAAGAATTGTGTATCATACTGACTCTACCATTGTACTCGCCTGGATCTCATCACCGTCTTATACGTGGAGTACCTTCGTAGCACATCGGGTTGAAAAAATACAACAATTGACTCAGCCACAGAAATGGAGACACATTGAAGAAACACAAAATCCAGCTGACATAATCTCCCGTGGAATGTTCCCGGATGCCCTCAGCCAATCAACTCTGTGGTTCAAAGGTCCAAGGCATCTATCTGAACCTGTAAAAAATGACCCACATTTGCCTTCAAAATACCAGACGAGATTCCAGAAGCCAAACCAAAAAAATCGGTCTTCACAGCCATAGAACGAGTCAAACATGTTGATCTAGTCACACTTGTGAATCATTGTAACTCATTTTTAAAATTACAGAGAATTTTTGCATACTGTTTCAGATTCTTTCAAAATTGCAAATCTCCTAAGGGATCGAGGAAGATGGGCGAAGTATCTATTGCAGAGCTAGACATTGCCTTGAACGGAATTATAAAAAATATTCAACGCACAGCATTCCAGCACGAATACTCATCATTAAAGAAAGAAAAGCACTTGATACTCACCATTCTATTCAACATTTGACGCCGTTTGTAGACGCCTGTACAGGAATCATAAAGGTCGGTGGACGGCTGAAAAATTCTGAACTCAGCCAAGAGGCTAAGAACCAGATTCTTCTGCCCAAGGACCACAAACTGAGTGAATTTCTATTCAATTATCTACACAACCAACATATGCACGCAGCACCTCAAGCGCTAACTGCAATCGCGAGGCAGAAATACTGGGCCATAGACGCTAGAAGGTTGGCGCGCCATACTGTCCATAGATGTATCCGTTGCTTCAGATGTAAGTCAAAGCGCGTTGATCAAATGATGGGCGACCTTCCTGTGGAACGTGTGAAGCCAACAAGACCCTTTCACACCACAGGAGTCGACTTTTGTGAACCCATCATGATTCATTACAAACTACGAGGAAAGGCACCTACAAAGGCGTACATAGCTGCCTTTGTATGCTTCACTACAAAGGCTGTGCATTTAGAATTGGTCAGCGATCTGAGTGCCGAAGCTTTCCTTAACGCTCTAAAAAGATTCATTACCCGGAGAGGTCTCTGTGCTACTATCTTTTGCGACAACGCAACGAACTTCCTAGGAGCACGAACACATTTAAGGAAACTAAAGGACATGCTCGTGTCGCAGGATTTACAGTCATCACCTCTCAATTATGCATCAAAAATCACATTGAGTGGAAGCCCATACCACCACGATCGCCTCACTTTGGCGGACTGTGGGAAGCGGCAGTGAAATCCGCCAAGAATCACTTGATTCGCCAGACGGGAAATGCCAATTTGACATACGAGGAATTACATACAGTAATTGTGCAGATAGAGGCCATCCTTAATTCCAGGCCAATAACACCCATGTCTTCAGATCCCAATGACCTCGAGGCACTAACCCCAAGACACTTCTTGACGGGAAGACCCTTGACAGCATGCGCCGAAACTGATGTTGCTGAAAGAGACATCGACAAACTAACAAGATTTCGCCGTATTCAACACATTCAACAAACATTTTGGCAGCGCTGGTCGGCTGAATACCTACAGGAGCTGCAAACGCGGAACAAATGGAGGAGTATAAAGCCAAACCTAAAACCTGGAACTTTAGTCGTGATAAGAGAGGCGAACTTACCACCATAGAAATGGTCGCTAGGCCGCGTCATAGAAACTTTCGACGGCGCCGACAAATTTACTAGAGTTGTTAGTGTTAAGACACCCTCTGGAATTTTTAAACGGACCATTCATAACCTCTGTCCCTTGCCGGTGGAGCAATATAGACCAGAAGATCTCAAAGGGAATGCCAGTGGCAGCAACCTCGGGAACGACTCCAAATCAGTCGAGGGAACGCAACCGAAAACATCCTTTCTAACCTTTAATCAGGCGCCAGGACCATCTCACAAGGACGTAGAAGGAGAGCCACCAGCAAAGAGGATGAAACACAAACGACCCTATCACCCGCTGCGAGGAAGGTTCTTGCCAATCAATTCTAATTGGAAGAACTCACCATTTATGTAAAATTTCAAGAAAAATCCTACTAGCGCTACAGAGACGAATAGAAGCCCCACGGCAAGATCTATTAGCTCATCAGCGGCTTTAAAATTGCTCATGCTAACCTCACTTATAATGCCAGCCTTCGGAAGCCCGCTAAGGGAGCCGGCCGAAGTAACACCATTCTCAAGTAATCCAGGAATATTCTTTGAATGACTAGGACATGCACATCTAATAAACAGCCAGTGGACCATTCTTGCATACTACAAGCTAGATAATTACTGGAGCGAACTAGCGGGAATCCGAAAATGCATTGGAGAAATAAGCAAGTTATGCAATACAACAACACTCAGAAGAGACCACTGTTTGGAAATACTTTCCCAATTTCAACATCAACTCACGCAAATTGAAGAAGCCATTGAAATTCTCCACAAACAAGGCGGCCGAGACCGAGTTCCACACAAAAGGTCACCTCTTGACTTAATAGGTAACGTTGCGAACAAACTATTTGGCATCCTGGACTCGTCCTGCGCCAAGTACATTGAAGAAGAAATCGAAAAAAACAAGAAGCAACGAGGGTTACTTAATGCAGCTAGCAAAAAACCAAACATCAGTTTTAGAAACTACAACCAATATAATGAATCGTCAAGAGGAATCTATTCAAGAACAATTCAAGGCAATTCAAGACCATATACTTGCATTCAGTAAGTTTGTTGATGACGTTCAGCTGGAGCAGCAAGTTACCCAAGCTTTCAGTGCCTTATCGCTGCTAACCACACTAGTTCTTCAAAACTACTCTATTAGACGTCATAACAGATATTCACCACAACAAGATCAGCCCATTATTAATTACCCCGATGCAACTCCGAGACCAGTTGACTTTAATAAAGGACCATATTCCATCAACTCTAACTATTCCAGGAAATATTAAGGATGGCGTGCTACTCCTTTACAACCTAATGACAGTTGGAAGCAGGATAGGAGAATCATACATTTTATTTGACATACAGATTCCACTCGTCCTGGATGAATACTTTCAAGATGATACCTGTTCCCACTCAACAAGGAGACAAACTCCTATTAATCAAGCCATCATCAGATTATCTCATCTTCCCAGGGAGAGATATTACCCACTATCTCAAGCAGAGTTAAACAAAAGTCAACACTTAAGAGAAGATCAGTATCTATGTGACCAGAATCATCTCATTTTCAATCTAAAGGCCAACGTCAGCCAGTGCGAGATGGAGCTGCTCAACCACAGACAAACACTCTCTTCCAACTGCCACCTTCGTAGCTCAAATCGATCAAATCTTTGGATACAGCTACATACTCCAAACAGTTGGCTCTACCATCTCGACAGTGAAACCACATTAAACATTGCATGTGGAATAGCAGTAACAATTAAGACTCTACAGGAAATGGAATTCTAATACTTCGACCAGATTGTTCAATCAGACCTCTATGACGATTATTGGTCACGGGCGTTATCAGAGCAAGACCATATCAGCATTTATTCCACGCATAAATTTAACTCTATCCTTGGATGAAGACCCACATTCAGCAAAAAGAGGGCACCCATACATTTCTTCAGAGCTTCATCTAAAATCCAACGATCATGAAATAGATGTGTTGACCAACAAGGTTAAGGATCTCAAGCAGTACTCGAAAGCATTGCCCCAGGGATTATCGTATCACGACATACATCATTACACCATCAGCTACATGCTTCTAGCAGCTCTTATGATCGGATGCACCTATTGGATGTTTACCAAATGGAACCACGGGGTTTGCTCCAGGAAAATGCCACCACATTGCTATTCCATACCTCCAGTACCCGCAAGACGGAGCCAGCCGGATAACAATGAAGATTTTGTGTTGCGCAGCAACCCAAGGGGGCAGGATGATTAGCCCAGTGCTAATCGCATAAAATAATTCCCACGTCGCATCGTGATTAGCCCAGCGCTAATCACATAAAATAATTCTCACGTGGCATCGTATTCATTCTGAGGGAATTCATATTTCACCGGAAAATTCTACCATGCGAACTCCAGACGCTGCAGTTTTGCACGGGCATGTACTTACGTACCTATCACCACCTGTATGTATGTACCTATCTCGTGCTACTCACCTTTCTTGTGAGAATTTTACATTCTCACAATATATGGTATATTGTGAACTAAGCACGTTTTTGGTAATTCTTAATTTTATTTCCCAGACTAAATTTTGTATAAATAGGATAATAAAATGTACATATTTTACTTTTTAATAAACCATCAACCAGTAAAGAAGGCTTTTTTACTGAACAGGCTTCATGGCATTTCTATATTAAAACGCCCACCAAGATCTGTTATGGCGAGTGGGCGTGAGCCTGCTGTACATCCGCTGACGCAGTATCATACGCGTCTGTAGAAATATAATGCAGTAATAAACCGCATCTTCTCATTAGTAGCGGAGTTAGCTAAAATTATATATCCTGACCTGGGTTGTACACCGAAGAAGAAAAGATCAACCGTTCGTTGGCGGGAA
This sequence comes from Dioctria linearis, assembly GCA_963930735.1. NCBI lineage: Eukaryota > Metazoa > Arthropoda > Insecta > Diptera > Asilidae > Dioctria > Dioctria linearis. The sequence goes on from OZ005741.1 coordinate 124,624,928, forward strand.
TACTGTCGACGAATGAGACTGGAAAGGAAAAAACTGGCACAGATTTCCGTGTCGATGCCAGACGACATTCGACCGTATGCCGAAGTAAGACTACTCGGGCGAACTGAGGCTGGATTACTTGATAGTGGTGCCACTGTCAGTATTCTAGGCAGGGAGCAGAGAAGCTTGCAGAAGCTGAGGTTGAATGGGAGAGGTATCGGACACAGATTCAAGTAGCGAATGTTGTCATGACGACTGTGCATGGTCATGTGAACTTGGACATCACTTTCCGTGGTAGGACCCAAAACGTGCGTTTTTTCGTGGTTTCTGGGCTCACACAGGCACTATATCTAGGAATAGACTTCTGGCGTCTATTTGGGTTGGCTCCAGATGTCTTAGGTATAGTTGTAGAAGTGACACCAAGTTTACTAGCTACTCCTGACACCGACCGTCACGTTCTTTCCAGTCTAGATCAACAGCGTCTAGAAGCTACTAAACAGCTTTTCCCTTCTTTCGCCTCTTTGGGCCTGGGAAAAACATCGTTGGTCGCTTACAAGATTGAAACGAATGACGCAGCTCCGATAAAACAACGTTTGATGGATGCCGAATTAGAGCGAATGCTATCACTGGGTTTGATAGAGGAGAGCCAGAGTCCTTGGAGCTCTCCAGTTGTTCTGGTGAGGCAGCCTGGAAAGGTTCGGCTTTATTTTGACGCCAGGAAGGTCAACTCTGTTACGAAGAAGGATGCCTATCCGCTACCGCAGATAGATGCACTTCTGAGTCGACTTCCTCCGACAAACTACATAACGAGCCTGGACCTGAAAGACGCCTTCTGGCAGATCCCACTAGACGCTGTTTCCAGAGAGAAGACCGCTTTTACTGTACCTGGTCATCCTCTCTATTAGTACACGGTGATGCCATTCGGCCTATGCAACGCTCCACAAACGATGTGCCGCCTCATGGATAATGTCATTCCTTTCGATCTTCGTGAAAATGTTCTCGTCTACTTGGACGATTTATTAATTCTGTCTTCAGACTTCGACACTCATCTCACATTGCTATCCCGTGTAGCGGATTGTTCGAGGAAAGCTGGCCTCACTATCAACGTCGAGAAGAGTAAGTTTTGTATCAAGGAGACCAAATACTTGGGTTTCATTGTCGGAAAAGAAGGTATAAGAACTGACCCCGACAAGATTTCAGCCATAGTTGACTATCCGTCACCTAAAACTGTTCGGCAAGCCCGACGCCTACTAGGTATGGCAGGATGGTATAGACGATTCATCCTGAACTATGCGGATTTAACTGCCTCCATAACTGACACTTTGAAAAACCCTAGTCAGTTCAACTGGACATCTGAAGCCCAGACGTCTCTTGATTTGTTGAAACAGAAACTTACCTCTGCTCCGTTGTTAGTGAGTCCAGATTTCACGAAGACGTTCGTTATACAGTGCGATGCGAGCCAACAACGCATTGGTGGGGTGCTGCTTCAACTAGGTGACGATGGCCAGGAGAAGCCAATAGCCTACGTCTCGAAAAAGTTGAACTCAGCACAAAGAAATTACACCGTCACAGAGCAAGAATGTTTAGCTGCAATCTTGAGCGTACAAAAGTTCCGGCCCTTCATAGAACTTATGCCGTTTAAGATGGTGACTGACCATGCGAGCTTGAAATAGCTGATGTCTCAAAAGGACCTCAGCGGTAGACTTGCTTGGTGGAGTTTGAAGCTTCAGGGTTTCGACTTCACTATCGAGCACCGAAAAGGAAGCCTGAATGTCGTCGCTAATGCGCTGTCACGCATCCATTGTGACAGCCTGTCCACAAACGAAGATCCTGGCCCGGAAGTTGACCTCAGTTCGCCATATTTCAACTCGTTGGAATATGAAGAACTGAGGCATAAGGTTAAAACGACTTCTAGCAAACTACCAGATCTTTTTGTCAGGGATGGCTTCGTTTACATTCGGACTGTTCCGAGAACAGGCGATCCGATTCAGGAAGAAGAAGCTTGGAAGCTTTGGATTCCACGAGGGCTTGTCTCCGACGTCATTTCAAGAGCGCATGATCCGCGACCAGCTTCTCACGGTGGTATAGGGAAAACACTGGAACGTCTGAGAAGACACTTGTACTGGCCACGAATGACAGTTGACGTCAGAAACTACGTAGGCGCCTGTGACGTGTGTAAAGAGACTAAGGCTCCCAATGCCATTCTGAGACTACCTATCAGAGTCCAATCTGTGACATAACGACCAAGGCAAAAGCTGTATAATTATTTTCTGGGTCCATATCCTCAGTCAGTGAGAGGAAATGTCTGCATCCTAATAGTTCTTGACCACCATGTGTTCGATGTGTTTAGAGTCCCGGAAACGATAGTCTCTGACAATGGAGTCCAGTTTTGCTCGGCTCAGTTTACAAGATTACTAGACAAGTATGGGGTGAATCACTTGCGAACGGCAGTTTACTCGCCGCAAGCAAACGCCTCAGAGCGAGTAAACAGGTCTCTATTGTCAGGGATTAGAGCATATATTCGGAAGGAACACACCAAATGGGATGAGAAGCTGAGCCAGATAGCTAGTTCCCTCAGGAGCTTCCAGCAACTGGTTTCTCTCCTTATCGAACACTTTTCGGTCAGCAAATGATTGAACATGGCAGCTCCTATTCCATCTTGAGGAGCCTTGGGACTCTTAGCGAGCCTCTGAGAGTAGATGCTGAAGACAAAATGAGATTGATCCGTGTTAGAGTGCAGGAGAACTTACACAATGCGTTCGAACAGGGTTCGAGAACCTATAATCTCAGGGGGAAGTCTGTTGATTTCAGAGTGGGTCAAGAGGTATTCAGACGAAATTTTGCTCAAAGCAATTTCCAACAGCAGACTAGTGCTAAACTGGCACGAAAATTTGTCAAGTGTCGGGTTAGAGCCAAGAAAGGAAACTCCTTACACGAGCTTGAAGATCTGCAGGGGAAACCCTTAGGATTCTATCACGCCAAAGACATCAGGGAGTGATATCCATTCTAGAAGCGTCATCTATCTACTGTCACGTTTATTCCTGGTAGCCCTAAGAAGACATCCAGCCAGCTTCACTGGTAAACTATAGGATATCGCGAAGCCCTCCTATTGCGCCGTAAATGGTGGGTGATATACCTGTTGGAATACAATTCTGTATACGGCTGTTAGCAAGTTAGGAAATGAAATCGACAACGTCACCACTTCGACGACGCCTTGAGGACACACCCTTGTACAATCGCCGATCGGAGATCTTAGCGAGATGTTGTGGCGGGAAAAATTAGCGATCAGTTGTTTAGGTTACTGATCGCGATGCTTCCTCAGCATCTCGGTGAAGGACGGCAAAGAGATATCGACCGGCTGGATTTTTTAGGTTACCAGCTTGTCGATGTAACTTTGGTTTCCAACACGGAGAAGGATGTCGAGGTCTGATCAAAGATTGACGAGATTTCAGGGATGTGTCCTCGATGCGTCATCGGCCAAGTAGGCCAACAATCGTAGTCGAATATGAGTGTTGAGGAAGGCTCATTGGGTCGTGGGTCGAGACACACATTGGGCGCCCGCAACAATGAGGCCTATGTTTAAGACCAGCCAGCTCAGTCGACCATTTTTCAGCTTTGTCTGAACCACGGGTGGTCCAGACCATTCTGCCCTGTTATGGTCGTTGCGTATTGCATATAGCAATATGCTACACTGAGAAATACTGCAACGTGTATGCCGGCTGCTGTCAAACAAAATACCCGAACGCACCCAGACCGAGAGAAGTGCGTTTCCTCGAAAGCGGTGTAGTATGCTGGTTGGGGGAGAGGAAGAAGAAGAAAGAAGGACGTGTGTCGGCAAGGAAGAAGGAAAGGAATAATTTCTTTTGATGTGTGCAGCTGTATTCCGAGTAGATGAGTTTTTTTTAATAATAAAAAGGAAAAAGGGTCGGGTGAAATCCAGATCATCGAAAAGCTTTTGAAGGAAAGAGAGAAAATTGACACAATCAAGCGCTGGATTAGTCCCCGAAGAACGGAAGTAAGGCATCTGTCGCGAAGTAATCCAGAACACGTGAGCGTAAATTAGAATACAAATCGGTACGAAAACGCCCTATCAGTGGATTCCCCTTCTCGGCCAGGTGGCCTCGCTGAAAAGTTCACCAAGCTTCCGTCTCAGATACACAAAAGGAATTTTATAGAAAGCTCATGCAATTGAGCTGAACCCATATGAGTGGAACCACAGACCATGAGCACTACCGCTCCCGCGTCCAAGAAGCTCGCCTAAGATTAGCAGTATAGTTCTCCCAGGATTACGTCAAATCACTGCGCGGGCAATACCCAAATGAACGTGAATATTGTATTGGCCAACTCCACGCTAGATTTAGGGAACTTGTAAGAGCTCGTCCATCCGGGATTAATCTAATCAGCACGTCAGTTCTCACCCAGAGAAACCCTGGAGACACCTGCAGCGTCAGAGTTGATTTGTTTTGGAGTCCAGCCACCCAAATGGAAGTTTTATTTGTCAATTGATTTAAAGTTAGAATTATATTGTTAAGTAAATACTCTTTTACATATATAGATAAGGAGTTAGCCAGCAGTCCGACATAATAATGAGTGACATTCATGAATTTTTCTCAATTGTTTTATCAAGCGCAGTAGACCATCTCAGAGGCGCCTCTGCGTGGGATCCCAAGCAAAAGAACCTATAAGTTGATTTTCGGTTTTTTTGTTTTTGGTTGCATATCTTTGCGGATGATATAAATTAAATTAAATTTAAATTAAATGAAACATGGTTGTGATCCAACACAACGATTATTATTAAGGTTGAAGTTCAGGAAGGGTGCTCCTCGGTTCATAAGCGGTACGAGCACTGTTGGTGAAGTAAGGTCAGAGGCTATAGATTCTTATTATATGTTCTACCTGGAGACAGACGTAAAGGCCAGAGGAATAAAACGAAATTTTGTAGTGACTTAATTTTAACGATATCTAGAGCACTTGAATGGCTCATTCTTAAAATTTATCTAGCTGGCACTCCTAGATGTATGATTGCTGGATTTGCTAACTGTAGGTTGTTGTAGTTTAAAGTGCGATGCGCCATGAATTTAACGTAACTGTAAAAGAAAAATTTTTTTGCATAAGAGACACCTTTAGCTGGTGTTACAGCTCCTATGGCTGTACATAAAAAAATTAAATGTAAAATAAAAAATGGAAGTAATAAACTAGGTAAATTGCTGATTGAAAGATTAACCTGCTCTTAATACGTTTATTGCGTAATCTTAAACCTAACAATATTTTAACAAATAAATAATTAAATTCAAGGAAAATAAAAACAATAAAATTAACAAAAATAAAGTAATTCAAACAATCTTAATTATTAACTTTACTCTTAATTTCTACTTATTGCTAATTATCTGCAATGAGAGAAATGAACAAATTAATAAAGCGCAAAAAAAAAGAATAGCAATTCAAATTCTTTAAGAAAATTCAATATATAAAAAAGGAGTTAATTAATATCCTCTTGAAACAAAAAAAGGTTAGTAAGTTTTATACTTATTTATTTTCTGTGGTATACTCAACCCTGAATGGTGTAGCTAATCCCTGTACCTGTTTTTGACCTAATTTTGGTTTCTGGATTGAACCCTTGAAAATCTCCCAAAAGGTTCAATACCAAGATATTGTCCCTTTCCTGAATCCGAAACCAAATCAGCAAAAAAAATCCCTGGAAATATCCCAAGGGATTTTGCCGCCGACTTAGCCTAGATATTGACCGGAATTTCTAATTAGTATGGAAATCGCCCAATACTAATGATTTCCCGATTGACTCAAGTTTCCTGCCACACTTCACTTGGATATATCCCGAAATGAAATGTTTCGTGAAACCTTGTACGTTAACCTTAGTCAATTGGATATTTCCCAAATCAACTTTGTTGAATAGTTAGTTACAAAAAAGATGAGACAAAAATAACTTAGATTGCAGAATTTTATTCTTAGCTTGGTAATATCCCAAAACTGCGAATTAACTCTCCAATCTCAGTATATATAAAAAATTTAAATGAGAAATTCTCTGGTAATATCCCAGAATATTTTCCCTTTTTTATGACGAAAAAATATCTGAAATTAAAGAAGTCTATTCTTAATTTGGTAATATCCCAAAATCTTGAATTTATTCTATATTTCAGTGGTGTTTTTTTTTTACTAAAATAGAAAATTTCTGGTAATATCCCAAAAAAATTTCTATTTTTATTACCTGGTGTGAAGATGGTTGTGGGAATAACCCTACAAAAAAATTTGAGGACAAGTGGGCAGACAAAAAATGCTAGTGGCAATGGTCCAGCTAGCTGACTCTACTGGTGAAATACCGAGCAACAAGTGATTTTTCCTCTGAAATCGCCCCCTTTTTATATGGTTGGGGCCAGCTGCCGCCCATTGTTCTGTGGCTTCGCTTAGTTGCTGGCTATTGTTTCCAACTTTGCGCAAGTTCACCACGGCGCTGTGGGAGTTTTACGATTTTGAAATGACGGGGGCGCCACAATTTAAATGTTGTGGTTTTGACATTTGTCATTGAATGAAAATTTATTTCTGTTCGTGATGTGTTTTGTTTTCGTTCAAGTTTATATTTATTGTTTTTATCATATAAAAAGTACAAGTAAATTGTATTGTGGTTATTCGTGAGGACATATACGTCCTGCAACAAAACCCTGCACTGGATATTGCAGATGAAAAGCTAAGTGATTCCTTTTTTTAAAAGTTGTTTTCTTTTGGTTTGGTCAAACTAGTGATTTTGCTTTAATTTTTTATTTTTAGCTATGTTTGCTGGTGTTTACAGCATATTCTAGTCCTTGCGTGGACAGAAATTTAAATCTTTGAGTGGCTGAATGTTTACATTCAAATTTACCAAGGTGTTCCTTAAAAGGTCGTCTTTTTTTCGAAATCTTACATGAGATTTCAATTAGACTGGTGTATATGTATACATGCTGCTATGTTTAAATATAGGAAGACCTGGAACACCTCACAGCTTTATGGTAAATGTTAGGAATGTTCAACAGCCTGGCTGCTGCGTATATATACTTTTTACTTGTAAGTAAAAATTCGAAAAGTGGCACAGATTGGTCCACTGGAGGTATGTATATGCATTCTATTATTTTATATATATACCGCCCTTTTTTTAAAAATATATATATATTTATATATTTGTTTATATTTTTACAAACTATATTGTTTGTATTTTTTTTTATATATTTATATATTTTTTATTATTATATTGTATATATAATCTTATTTCGGTTGCTAATTGCAACAACTTCCGGCCCCGTTGATGCACTCCTTGTGCATCAACCAAATGACTGGATCATGTTTTACTTGAAAAATTGCACGAACGCTTACCTTTGGTTTCGGCCAATGATAATTGTACCAGACTACTTTGTTTTTAACCAATCGTAGTCTGATGGACTATCCTTTTCGATTTGCGGATGCGTTCCCACGGAATTGATTGCAATTCCTCGAACTCGATGCATATGTGTTGCCCGTCGTTCGTATAGACATCATACTTTTTCTCGAGCGATGTTTTGGGAGTTTGGGTCTTGAGGGGTAGCTGTGTGGTCAATTTTGGTGAGGTGTCCAAGTCCTTTATGTCGCTTATGACTTTGTCCACGTGAATTGGACTGCTGGATCTTGGTTGCTTCGGAGGCAGAGGCATCTTAAACTGGAACTCTGCCTCTCTAGGCGGCGTATTGAGGTCTGGCATACTTGGCAGCGGTGGTGTCGGAGGCAATGGTGTGATCGCCCATTCGACTGTTGCAGTATCTGCCAATTCTGCCCACGTCGTCTCAAGCTCGTTCATCAGCCCATCGTACATTACGTCTAAGATGTCTTCCATCTCCATTCTTTGACCTATTTTAATACTTCGGAAAAGTTTTATGTATTATTTGGTTAATATTTAAAAATAGAAATATATGGCCAGGACCCATACATGCATCAAACTTGACGTATACAAACATTTACGGACATCACAACTTACTTCCTTTACACCTTTATTGCAAATTGACTGGTAAGGGGCAAATTTTTTGAATGGGTCTTTGCAAAATATTGTTTGCTGTTTTTACAGACACCACTCTAACTCTGCCGTCCTTACCAGGGTGTACCTCTTCAATGAGCCCCAACACCCATTTTGTTGGTGGTTGTTTTTCATCTTTAATGACGACAACTTGACCAATATTAATATTATTTTGTGGTGTGTTCCACTTTTGTCTTTTCTGCAATTCGGTCAAGTATTCTGTTGACCATCTTTTCCAGAATTGTTGATGTAGTTGCTGAATCAGCTTCCATCGTCTTAGAAGGTGCATATTTGACTCTTCTTGGGTGGGCTCTGGTACAGCTAGTAGTTGTCTTCCTATTAGAAAGTGACCTGGAGTGAGAATTTCCAGTTGTTCTGGATCCGCAGTAATAGCGTGCAGCGGTCTGGAATTGAGATATGCTTCTATTTGAATAACTAATGTATTTAATTCTTCTATTGTTAAGGTTGTTGAATCTAAAATTCGACGCAAATGGTGTTTCATACTTGATGTGGAGCTGCAGGAGGTATAAAATGCAATTTGAACCCCATGGCTGCAGTACTGTGAGCTGCTAGTTCACTTACTTCAGCGATTGCTTTTTTATATTCTTGCTGAAGAATTTTGTTTGCCCCAATAAAATTTGTTCCATTATCGGAATATATGTTAGCACATAAACCTCTTCTTGCAACAAATCTTTTGAATGCTGCGAGAAAGGCTTCAGATGTTAAGTCGGAGACTACTTCGATGTGTATGGCTTTTGTTGCCATACACACAAATAAACATAGGTATCCTTTATAAGTTTTGGATCCCCGATATTTTGTGGTTCTGACATCAATAGGACCAGCATAGTCTAACCCCGTATTCTCAAATGGGTATGCCTGTGACACTCGAGGACTGGGTAGACTGCCCATGAGCTGCTGTTGTGTTGCAGCGCGATGTCTAACACATATTACACAGAGATGAATCCTTTTTTTAACGGCGTGTATTCCATTAATGATCCAAAACTGACTTCGTATGGTATTTAGGACCAGTTGTGGTCCACCATGCAAAGTTTCTTTGTGGTAGTGATCAATCACTAAATTAGTTAAATGATGATCTTTGGGTAATATCACTGGGTGTCGTGTTGAGATTGGCAGGTCTGAATTTTGCAACCTGCCACCTACTCTCAAGACTGAATCTTTGTCTAAAAATGGACAAAGCCCTATTATTTTGCTATTTTTATTTAAATTTTCTCCAGCATTTAACTGCTTGAATTCATTTTCAAATTCTTGCTGTTGTGTTTGCTGGATTACTCTTATTTTGGCTGTTTCTATGTCAGCTGGTGTCAATCTGCCAATGCTCCTTTCTTCTTTATGTCTACAATTATGGACGAATCGGAGACATTGTGCAGTGACAAGCAACAATCGTTTGTATGACGAGAATCGCTCAATTATTGTTTCGAGCCCTTCGTTTTTTTTTGCATTGCAAGAGCTTTTACTGTCTTTAATTCGTAAGACGTCTCTCTGCTAAGGCTCTTATCTTGTGGCCAGTCTTGGCTTGGCTGCCTTAACCAACTAGGACCTGTCCACCATGGCTCACAGTCTTGAATGCTCATTGGCATTAGACCTCGTGATGCCATGTCAGCAGGATTATCCTTTGTAGGTACATATCCCCACGTATTATTTAGGTTACCTTCTTGTATCTCGGTAACTCTGTTTGCCACATATGTTTTCCATCTATTTGGATGACCTGATATCCAGGCCAATACGATTTTTGAATCGCTCCATGAAAAACTGCTGACTTTACTCATATGCATGTCAGCTCGAACTTGACTTAGTAGTCTAGTTAACAATACTGCTCCACTTAACTCAAGTCTTGGCAGAGTAATTGGTTTTGCGGGAGCGACTCGAGTTTTTGACACGAGCAATGTTGTTTTTATTTTGCCGTCATTGTCTTGAATTCTCATGTAGACGACAGCTGCGTACGCTGAATTTGATGCGTCTCAAAACCCATGCAGTTGACAGTTGTCTCTTTCTTGCTTGGTATGTATCCAGCGAGGAATTTTTATTTTTAATATGTGAGGCAGCTGTATCTTGAACTTCTTCCATTCCTCGCTGAATTCTTCTGGGACTATTTCGTCCCAGGTACATCCATGCATCCATAATTTCTGGATGATAATTTTTGCCAAAACTACACAGGGAGCTATCCAACCTAAAGGGTCGAATAGCTTTGCTACTTGTGACAAAATTTTTCTTTTTGTTGTGGCTTCTGCTTCAAATTCTGAAGCCTTGAAGGCAAACATGAAATTGTCGGTGGCTGGATGCCACTGGATTCCTAGAGCTTTGACTTGGTTGTCATCTTCAAATTTTAATGGCAACTCTAGCTCTATTTCTTCCTTAGGTAACCAATCAAGCATTTCATCATGATTAGCTGCCCATTTCGGAGGTTAAATCCTCCTCCCTTTAATAGCTTTATTAGCTCCTTTTGGGTTTGTTTGACTTCTGCTATGGTATTTCCACCTGTTAGCAGATCGTCAACATAGAAATCCTGCATTGCAATTTCTGACGCCTTAGGATACTCTTCTTTGTCATCCTTGGCTAATTGCTGCAGTGTTTTTATTGCTAGATATGGTGCTGCCGTAGTGCCGAATGTTACGGTGTTGAGTTCATATTCTTCTACTGGCTCAACTTCACTACTTCGCCAAAGTATTGTCTGATACTTTTGGTCATCCTTATGTATCTTAATCATTCGATACATCTTCTCTATATCGGCAGTCACTGCATATCTATGAACACGCCATTTTAGCAATGTTGAGTGCAACTTTGGTTGTAATGTGGGACCTGTCAACATTTGTTCGTTGAGGCTTCTCCCGTTTGATGACTTTGCGGAAGCATCAAATACTACTCTTAATTTGGTAGTAGTGCTGTCTTTAAAAACAGCATGATGGGGTAAGTAATACCTCTGGATATTCGCATTTTGTGTGTGGTTTTATTTACCTAACACATATGCCCCCGGTCTAAATATTCTTGAATACATTTATGATATTCAGCTCGTATGTCGGCAGCTCGCTCGAATTTTTTCTCGAGTTGAGCGAATCTTTTTAACGCCATTATCTTTGATTCCCCAAGCTCGGGAACCTTGCCTGCTTTGAATGGCAGCTTCACTTCATAACTGCCATTATCCAGGCGTATATGATTCTCACGGAAGAATTGCTCGCATTGCTCTTCTTCTTTAGTGAGTTTACGTTTTGGGTTGAGCTCTTCCCATTCCCAAAATTTCCGCACTTGCATATTTAGCTGTGCTAAGTCATCAGCACTACTTGTGGTAAATGCAGAAAAAATTTCATTTTTGTCCACTTGTCTCCGAAAAGAATCCACCCTAGCTCTGTATTCTGTGCTATGGGGGTCCCTTCAGGTCCACTTTTAATTCCCTTGCATAAAATTTTTGCATAGGTATTCACACCTAACAACAGCTCTATTTTCCCTGCTTTTAGGAACTCTGGGTCTGCTAAAGGCAAGCCTTTTATATGAGTCCAATCAGAAGACCTTATGTGTGTTGGTGGGAATATATTAGCTATCTTCTTGATAACATAAGCCCGCAAATGGATTTCAAAATCAGCTGAGGTGGCTAATCTCACATGGACAGACACTTCTTTGTTTGCCCTTGTCACTTGTGTAGATCCCAATCCAGTAATTTGAAGTGACGTTGACACGCCTTTCAGTTGTAAGGATTGAACAGCCGCTTCGGTTATAAAGGAACTTTGTGATCCTAGATCAACCAAAGCCCGCATGGGAATTGTTATCCCACTTCTGTCCCTAACATGTACTATAGCCGTAGCTAATAGTGCTTGTGTGGCTTTCTGTTTATTTGAACAAGCATTTGCCGAAGTTGATGGGACAGAATTTTCTGACTGTCTTGATTGTATGGTCTCAACAGCCCGTGGCTTGTTTGAAGACATGTTTTTGTCTTCATGAAGCCATGTGTGATGACGCTTGTCACACTTGAAGCATCCATTTTTATTTGGACATGCTTCTTTGTTGTGTGGTTTTAAGCAATTTGTGCAAAGCTTGTTCTTTATCACAAGTTCACGTTTTGCATTAAAACCCTTTTGTTTAAATTGTGTGCATTTGTGGATTGTATGTTCTCCTTTGCACACCGGGCACCTTTTACTCATCGTACAAGATCCATTATGTCTTTGTAGACAGTTAAAACAAATATTATGCTTCAACAGGATCTTCCGACGAGTGTCAATATTATGCCGTCGGAAATCATCGCAGTTTTGTATGCGATGGTCTCCCTTACATACCACGCAACCATATTGTTCGTTGACGTGATAGTTTAATGATTTATTTTGTCCATGTTTGTTCATGGCAACATAACCCACCTTACTTGGGTTAATAGCTTCCAAAGTTCGGAAGCGAGATTCTAGGAAACAAAACATTTCCTTTAACTCTGGAATCTCTGTACTCTTGGAAATTGATTGTTCCCATAGAGTGCGAGTTTCCATAGGTAGTTTTTGTGTTATTATAAAAATAATTATTGGATCCCAGGTCTTTGTACCTATTCCAAGGGATTCCAATTCATGTAAACATTCCTTTGTTTTATCATGTAAATTTTTCAGGCTACTTTCATGTTCACCTTTTACTATAGCTTGATTAAATAAGGCTTTGAGTTGTGTGAACACTAATACCTTTTTATTATTGTATCTTTGTGTCAACTCTGCCCAAGCTGGTTGATAATTAGTACTAGTTACATCGTATTGTCGCAATATCCTTTCTGGTTCTCCAGATAGATTGGACTTTAAATAGTGCAACTTTTGTACTAAGGGAATTTGAGAATCTTTGTGAATCAAAGATTCAAACATATCGTGGAAAGATCTCCACTTAGTGTAATCACCATCAAATTTCGGAATTTCAATGCTAGGCAATTTTATTTCCGTTTTGTGGTCATTGATTACACTTGCCTCTGGTTTAGTTACCTTTGGCATTTGGAGCTCTTGAAGCTTTGATAGCTGTTCTTGGAGCTCCCCTAAGAATCCGAAGTATACTCCTTCGCATTCCTCAAAAACATGGCTAGTTTCGTAGTCGTTGAGTGCTGTTTCCTCAAACTCTACTAATAATTTTTGATGATTAGTCAAAAATTGTTCCCACAAATCCTCAATGCTTCGGGTTCTTTGCTTCAGATAACCTTTAGTTAACTGTTGCCCTGAACCTACTCTCTCTGCATAATTAGAGACAGCATGAGTTAAAACTTTTTTGAAAGCCCTTTGTCTCTTTATAAGTGCTTCCATTTTAATTTAGTTTTCCTTCACCAGATACAAAGAAAAATTTGAATTGCTATATATTTTTATATTGTTATGTTAGAGTTTGAACACTCAATAAACGTATTATGCTACCGGTTTATCCGGCTCGAAGGACCAATGTTACAGCTCCTATGGCTGCACATAAAAAAATTAAATGTAAAATAAAAAATGGAAGTAATAAACTAGGTAAATTGCTGATTGAAAGATTAACCTGCTCTTAATACGTTTATTGCGTAATCTTAAACCTAACAATATTTTAACAAATAAATAATTAAATTCAAGGAAAATAAAAAACAATAAAATTAACAAAAATAAAGTAATTCAAACAATCTTAATTATTAACTTTACTCTTAATTTCTACTTATTGCTAATTATCTGCAATGAGAGAAATGAACAAATTAATAAAGCGCAAAAAAAAAAGAATAGCAATTCAAATTCTTTCAGAAAATTCAATATATAAAAAAGGAGTTAATTAATATCCTCTTGAAACAAAAAAAAGGTTAGTAAGTTTTATACTTATTTATTTTCTGTGGTATACTCAACCCTGAATGGTGTAGCTAATCCCTGTACCTGTTTTTGACCTAATTCTGGTTTCTGGATTGAACCCTTGAAAATCTCCCAAAAGGTTCAATACCAAGATATTGTCCCTTTCCTGAATCCGAAACCAAATCAGCAAAAAAAATCCCTGGAAATATCCCAAGGGACTTTGCCGCCGACTTAGCCTAGATATTGACCGGGATTTCTAATTAGTATGGAAATCGCCCAATACTAATGATTTCCCGATTGACTTAAGTTTCCTGCCACACTTCACTTGGATATATCCCGAAATGAAATGTTTTGTGAAACCTTGTACGTTAACCTTAGTCAATTGGATATTTCCCAAATCAACTTTGTTGAATAGTTAGTTACAAAAAAGATGAGACAAAAATAACTTAGATTGCAGAATTTTATTCTTAGCTTGGTAATATCCCAAAACTGCGAATTAACTATCCAATCTCAGTATATATAAAAAATTTAAATGAGAAATTCTCTGGTAATATCCCAGAATATTTTCCCTTTTTTATGACGAAAAAATATCTGAAATTATAGAAGTCTATTCTTAATTTGGTAATATCCCAAAATCTTGAATTTATTCTATATTTCAGTGGTGTTTTTTTTTACTAAAATAGAAAATTTCTGGTAATATCCCAAAAAAATTTCTATTTTTATTACCTGGTGTGAAGATGGTTGTGGGAATAACCCTACAAAAAAATTTGAGGACAAGTGGGCAGACAAAAAATGCTAGTGGCAATGGTCCAGCTAGCTGACTCTACTGGTGAAATACCGAGCAACAAGTGATTTTTCCTCTGAAATCGCCCCCTTTTTATATGGTTGGGGCCAGCTGCCGCCCATTGTTCTGTGGCTTCGCTTAGTTGCTGGCTATTGTTTCCAACTTTGCGCAAGTTCACCACGGCGCTGTGGGAGTTTTACGATTTTGAAATGACGGGGGCGCCACAATTTAAATGTTGTGGTTTTGACATTTGTCATTGAATGAAAATTTATTTCTGTTCGTGATGTGTTTTGTTTTCGTTCAAGTTTATATTTATTGTTTTTATCATATAAAAAGTACAAGTAAATTGTATTGTGGTTATTCGTGAGGACATATACGTCCTGCAACAAAACCCTGCACTGGATATTGCAGATGAAAAGCTAAGTGATTCCTTTTTTTAAAAGTTGTTTTCTTTTGGTTTGGTCAAACTAGTGATTTTGCTTTAATTTTTAATTTTTAGCTATGTTTGCTGGTGTTTACAGCATATTCTAGTCCTTGCGTGGACAGAAATTTAAATCTTTGAGTGGCTGAATGTTTACATTCAAATTTACCAAGGTGTTCCTTAAAAGGTCGTCTTTTTTTCGAAATCTTACATGAGATTTCAATTAGACTGGTGTATATGTATACATGCTGCTATGTTTAAATATAGGAAGACCTGGAACACCTCACAGCTTTATGGTAAATGTTAGGAATGTTCAACAGCCTGGCTGCTGCGTATATATACTTTTTACTTGTAAGTAAAAATTCGAAAAGTGGCACAGATTGGTCCACTGGAGGTATGTATATGCATTCTATTATTTTATATATATACCGCCCTTTTTTTAAAAATATATATATATTTATATATTTGTTTATATTTTTACAAACTATATTGTTTGTATTTTTTTTTTATATATTTATATATTTTTTATTATTATATTGTATATATAATCTTATTTCGGTTGCTAATTGCAACAACTTCCGGCCCCGTTGATGCACTCCTTGTGCATCAACCAAATGACTGGATCATGTTTTACTTGAAAAATTGCACGAACGCTTACCTTTGGTTTCGGCCAATGATAATTGTACCAGACTACTTTGTTTTTAACCAATCGTAGTCTGATGGACTATCCTTTTCGATTTGCGGATGCGTTCCCACGGAATTGATTGCAATTCCTCGAACTCGGTGCATATGTGTTGCCCGTCGTTCGTATAGACATCATACTTTTTCTCGAGCGATGTTTTGGGAGTTTGGGTCTTGAGGGGTAGCTGTGTGGTCAATTTTGGTGAGGTGTCCAAGTCCTTTATGTCGCTTATGACTTTGTCCACGTGAATTGGACTGCTGGATCTTGGTTGCTTCGGAGGCAGAGGCATCTTAAACTGGAACTCTGCCTCTCTAGGCGGCGTATTGAGGTCTGGCATACTTGGCAGCGGTGGTGTCGGAGGCAATGGTGTGATCGCCCATTCGACTGTTGCAGTATCTGCCAATTCTGCCCACGTCGTCTCAAGCTCGTTCATCAGCCCATCGTACATTACGTCTAAGATGTCTTCCATCTCCATTCTTTGACCTATTTTAATACTTCGGAAAAGTTTTATGTATTATTTGGTTAATATTTAAAAATAGAAATATATGGCCAGGACCCATACATGCATCAAACTTGATGTACACAAACATTTACGGACATCACAACTTACTTCCTTTACACCTTTATTGCAAATTGACTGGTAAGGGGCAAATTTTTTGAATGGGTCTTTGCAAAATATTGTTTGCTGTTTTTACAGACACCACTCTAACTCTGCCGTCCTTACCAGGGTGTACCTCTTCAATGAGCCCCAACACCCATTTTGTTGGTGGTTGTTTTTCATCTTTAATGACGACAACTTGACCAATATTAATATTATTTTGTGGTGTGTTCCACTTTTGTCTTTTCTGCAATTCGGTCAAGTATTCTGTTGACCATCTTTTCCAGAATTGTTGATGTAGTTGCTGAATCAGCTTCCATCGTCTTAGAAGGTGCATATTTGACTCTTCTTGGGTGGGCTCTGGTACAGCTAGTAGTTGTCTTCCTATTAGAAAGTGACCTGGAGTGAGAATTTCCAGTTGTTCTGGATCCGCAGTAATAGCGTGCAGCGGTCTGGAATTGAGACATGCTTCTATTTGAATAACTAATGTATTTAATTCTTCTATTGTTAAGGTTGTTGAATCTAAAATTCGACGCAAATGGTGTTTCATACTTGATGTGGAGCTGCAGGAGGTATAAAATGCAATTTGAACCCCATGGCTGCAGTACTGTGAGCTGCTAGTTCACTTACTTCAGCGATTGCTTTTTTATATTCTTGCTGAAGAATTTTGTTTGCCCCAATAAAATTTGTTCCATTATCGGAATATATGTTAGCACATAAACCTCTTCTTGCAACAAATCTTTTGAATGCTGCGAGAAAGGCTTCAGATGTTAAGTCGGAGACTACTTCGATGTGTATGGCTTTTGTTGCCATACACACAAATAAACATAGGTATCCTTTATAAGTTTTGGATCCCCGATATTTTGTGGTTCTGACATCAATAGGACCAGCATAGTCTAACCCCGTATTCTCAAATGGGTATGCCTGTGACACTCGAGGACTGGGTAGACTGCCCATGAGCTGCTGTTGTGTTGCAGCGCGATGTCTAACACATATTACACAGAGATGAATCCTTTTTTTAACGGCGTGTATTCCATTAATGATCCAAAACTGACTTCGTATGGTATTTAGGACCAGTTGTGGTCCACCATGCAAAGTTTCTTTGTGGTAGTGATCAATCACTAAATTAGTTAAATGATGATCTTTGGGTAATATCACTGGGTGTCGTGTTGAGATTGGCAGGTCTGAATTTTGCAACCTGCCACCTACTCTCAAGACTGAATCTTTGTCTAAAAATGGACAAAGCCCTATTATTTTGCTATTTTTATTTAAATTTTCTCCAGCATTTAACTGCTTGAATTCATTTTCAAATTCTTGCTGTTGTGTTTGCTGGATTACTCTTATTTTGGCTGTTTCTATGTCAGCTGGTGTCAATCTGCCAATGCTCCTTTCTTCTTTATGTCTACAATTATGGACGAATCGGAGACATTGTGCAGTGACAAGCAACAATCGTTTGTATGACGAGAATCGCTCAATTATTGTTTCGAGCCCTTCGTTTTTTTTTGCATTGCAAGAGCTTTTACTGTCTTTAATTCGTAAGACGTCTCTCTGCTAAGGCTCTTATCTTGTGGCCAGTCTTGGCTTGGCTGCCTTAACCAACTAGGACCTGTCCACCATGGCTCACAGTCTTGAATGCTCATTGGCATTAGACCTCGTGATGCCATGTCAGCAGGATTATCCTTTGTAGGTACATATCCCCACGTATTATTTAGGTTACCTTCTTGTATCTCGGTAACTCTGTTTGCCACATATGTTTTCCATCTATTTGGATGACCTGATATCCAGGCCAATACGATTTTTGAATCGCTCCATGAAAAACTGCTGACTTTACTCATATGCATGTCAGCTCGAACTTGACTTAGTAGTCTAGTTAACAATACTGCTCCACTTAACTCAAGTCTTGGCAGAGTAATTGGTTTTGCGGGAGCGACTCGAGTTTTTGACACGAGCAATGTTGTTTTTATTTTGCCGTCATTGTCTTGAATTCTCATGTAGACGACAGCTGCGTACGCTGAATTTGATGCGTCTCAAAACCCATGCAGTTGACAGTTGTCTCTTTCTTGCTTGGTATGTATCCAGCGAGGAATTTTTATTTTTAATATGTGAGGCAGCTGTATCTTGAACTTCTTCCATTCCTCGCTGAATTCTTCTGGGACTATTTCGTCCCAGGTACATCCATGCATCCATAATTTCTGGATGATAATTTTTGCCAAAACTACACAGGGAGCTATCCAACCTAAAGGGTCGAATAGCTTTGCTACTTGTGACAAAATTTTTCTTTTTGTTGTGGCTTCTGCTTCAAATTCTGAAGCCTTGAAGGCAAACATGAAATTGTCGGTGGCTGGATGCCACTGGATTCCTAGAGCTTTGACTTGGTTGTCATCTTCAAATTTTAATGGCAACTCTAGCTCTATTTCTTCCTTAGGTAACCAATCAAGCATTTCATCATGATTAGCTGCCCATTTCGGAGGTTAAATCCTCCTCCCTTTAATAGCTTTATTAGCTCCTTTTGGGTTTGTTTGACTTCTGCTATGGTATTTCCACCTGTTAGCAGATCGTCAACATAGAAATCCTGCATTGCAATTTCTGACGCCTTAGGATACTCTTCTTTGTCATCCTTGGCTAATTGCTGCAGTGTTTTTATTGCTAGATATGGTGCTGCCGTAGTGCCGAATGTTACGGTGTTGAGTTCATATTCTTCTACTGGCTCAACTTCACTACTTCGCCAAAGTATTGTCTGATACTTTTGGTCATCCTTATGTATCTTAATCATTCGATACATCTTCTCTATATCGGCAGTCACTGCATATCTATGAACACGCCATTTTAGCAATGTTGAGTGCAACTTTGGTTGTAATGTGGGACCTGTCAACATTTGTTCGTTGAGGCTTCTCCCGTTTGATGACTTTGCGGAAGCATCAAATACTACTCTTAATTTGGTAGTAGTGCTGTCTTTAAAAACAGCATGATGGGGTAAGTAATACCTCTGGATATTCGCATTTTGTGTGTGGTTTTATTTACCTAACACATATGCCCCCGGTCTAAATATTCTTGAATACATTTATGATATTCAGCTCGTATGTCGGCAGCTCGGTCGAATTTTTTCTCGAGTTGAGCGAATCTTTTTAACGCCATTATCTTTGATTCCCCAAGCTCGGGAACCTTGCCTGCTTTGAATGGCAGCTTCACTTCATAACTGCCATTATCCAGGCGTATATGATTCTCACGGAAGAATTGCTCGCATTGCTCTTCTTCTTTAGTGAGTTTACGTTTTGGGTTGAGCTCTTCCCATTCCCAAAATTTCCGCACTTGCATATTTAGCTGTGCTAAGTCATCAGCACTACTTGTGGTAAATGCAGAAAAAATTTCATTTTTGTCCACTTGTCTCCGAAAAGAATCCACCCTAGCTCTGTATTCTGTGCTATGGGGGTCCCTTCAGGTCCACTTTTAATTCCCTTGCATAAAATTTTTGCATAGGTATTCACACCTAACAACAGCTCTATTTTCCCTGCTTTTAGGAACTCTGGGTCTGCTAAAGGCAAGCCTTTTATATGAGTCCAATCAGAAGACCTTATGTGTGTTGGTGGGAATATATTAGCTATCTTCTTGATAACATAAGCCCGCAAATGGATTTCAAAATCAGCTGAGGTGGCTAATCTCACATGGACAGACACTTCTTTGTTTGCCCTTGTCACTTGTGTAGATCCCAATCCAGTAATTTGAAGTGACGTTGACACGCCTTTCAGTTGTAAGGATTGAACAGCCGCTTCGGTTATAAAGGAACTTTGTGATCCTAGATCAACCAAAGCCCGCATGGGAATTGTTATCCCACTTCTGTCCCTAACATGTACTATAGCCGTAGCTAATAGTGCTTGTGTGGCTTTCTGTTTATTTGAACAAGCATTTGCCGAAGTTGATGGGACAGAATTTTCTGACTGTCTTGATTGTATGGTCTCAACAGCCCGTGGCTTGTTTGAAGACATGTTTTTGTCTTCATGAAGCCATGTGTGATGACGCTTGTCACACTTGAAGCATCCATTTTTATTTGGACATGCTTCTTTGTTGTGTGGTTTTAAGCAATTTGTGCAAAGCTTGTTCTTTATCACAAGTTCACGTTTTGCATTAAAACCCTTTTGTTTAAATTGTGTGCATTTGTGGATTGTATGTTCTCCTTTGCACACCGGGCACCTTTTACTCATCGTACAAGATCCATTATGTCTTTGTAGACAGTTAAAACAAATATTATGCTTCAACAGGATCTTCCGACGAGTGTCAATATTATGCCGTCGGAAATCATCGCAGTTTTGTATGCGATGGTCTCCCTTACATACCACGCAACCATATTGTTCGTTGACGTGATAGTTTAATGATTTATTTTGTCCATGTTTGTTCATGGCAACATAACCCACCTTACTTGGGTTAATAGCTTCCAAAGTTCGGAAGCGAGATTCTAGGAAACAAAACATTTCCTTTAACTCTGGAATCTCTGTACTCTTGGAAATTGATTGTTCCCATAGAGTGCGAGTTTCCATAGGTAGTTTTTGTGTTATTATAAAAATAATTATTGGATCCCAGGTCTTTGTACCTATTCCAAGGGATTCCAATTCATGTAAACATTCCTTTGTTTTATCATGTAAATTTTTCAGGCTACTTTCATGTTCACCTTTTACTATAGCTTGATTAAATAAGGCTTTGAGTTGTGTGAACACTAATACCTTTTTATTATTGTATCTTTGTGTCAACTCTGCCCAAGCTGGTTGATAATTAGTACTAGTTACATCGTATTGTCGCAATATCCTTTCTGGTTCTCCAGATAGATTGGACTTTAAATAGTGCAACTTTTGTACTAAGGGAATTTGAGAATCTTTGTGAATCAAAGATTCAAACATATCGTGGAAAGATCTCCACTTAGTGTAATCACCATCAAATTTCGGAATTTCAATGCTAGGCAATTTTATTTCCGTTTTGTGGTCATTGATTACACTTGCCTCTGGTTTAGTTACCTTTGGCATTTGGAGCTCTTGAAGCTTTGATAGCTGTTCTTGGAGCTCCCCTAAGAATCCGAAGTATACTCCTTCGCATTCCTCAAAAACATGGCTAGTTTCGTAGTCGTTGAGTGCTGTTTCCTCAAACTCTACTAATAATTTTTGATGATTAGTCAAAAATTGTTCCCACAAATCCTCAATGCTTCGGGTTCTTTGCTTCAGATAACCTTTAGTTAACTGTTGCCCTGAACCTACTCTCTCTTCATAATTAGAGACAGCATGAGTTAAAACTTTTTTGAAAGCCCTTTGTCTCTTTATAAGTGCTTCCATTTTAATTTAGTTTTCCTTCACCAGATACAAAGAAAAATTTGAATTGCTATATATTTTTATATTGTTATGTTAGAGTTTGAACACTCAATAAACGTATTATGCTACCGGTTTATCCGGCTCGAAGGACCAATGTTACAGCTCCTATGGCTGCACATAAAAAAATTAAATGTAAAATAAAAAATGGAAGTAATAAACTAGGTAAATTGCTGATTGAAAGATTAACCTGCTCTTAATACGTTTATTGCGTAATCTTAAACCTAACAATATTTTAACAAATAAATAATTAAATTCAAGGAAAATAAAAAACAATAAAATTAACAAAAATAAAGTAATTCAAACAATCTTAATTATTAACTTTACTCTTAATTTCTACTTATTGCTAATTATCTGCAATGAGAGAAATGAACAAATTAATAAAGCGCAAAAAAAAAAGAATAGCAATTCAAATTCTTTCAGAAAATTCAATATATAAAAAAGGAGTTAATTAATATCCTCTTGAAACAAAAAAAAGGTTAGTAAGTTTTATACTTATTTATTTTCTGTGGTATACTCAACCCTGAATGGTGTAGCTAATCCCTGTACCTGTTTTTGACCTAATTCTGGTTTCTGGATTGAACCCTTGAAAATCTCCCAAAAGGTTCAATACCAAGATATTGTCCCTTTCCTGAATCCGAAACCAAATCAGCAAAAAAAATCCCTGGAAATATCCCAAGGGACTTTGCCGCCGACTTAGCCTAGATATTGACCGGGATTTCTAATTAGTATGGAAATCGCCCAATACTAATGATTTCCCGATTGACTTAAGTTTCCTGCCACACTTCACTTGGATATATCCCGAAATGAAATGTTTTGTGAAACCTTGTACGTTAACCTTAGTCAATTGGATATTTCCCAAATCAACTTTGTTGAATAGTTAGTTACAAAAAAGATGAGACAAAAATAACTTAGATTGCAGAATTTTATTCTTAGCTTGGTAATATCCCAAAACTGCGAATTAACTATCCAATCTCAGTATATATAAAAAATTTAAATGAGAAATTCTCTGGTAATATCCCAGAATATTTTCCCTTTTTTATGACGAAAAAATATCTGAAATTATAGAAGTCTATTCTTAATTTGGTAATATCCCAAAATCTTGAATTTATTCTATATTTCAGTGGTGTTTTTTTTTACTAAAATAGAAAATTTCTGGTAATATCCCAAAAAAATTTCTATTTTTATTACCTGGTGTGAAGATGGTTGTGGGAATAACCCTACAAAAAAATTTGAGGACAAGTGGGCAGACAAAAAATGCTAGTGGCAATGGTCCAGCTAGCTGACTCTACTGGTGAAATACCGAGCAACAAGTGATTTTTCCTCTGAAATCGCCCCCTTTTTATATGGTTGGGGCCAGCTGCCGCCCATTGTTCTGTGGCTTCGCTTAGTTGCTGGCTATTGTTTCCAACTTTGCGCAAGTTCACCACGGCGCTGTGGGAGTTTTACGATTTTGAAATGACGGGGGCGCCACAATTTAAATGTTGTGGTTTTGACATTTGTCATTGAATGAAAATTTATTTCTGTTCGTGATGTGTTTTGTTTTCGTTCAAGTTTATATTTATTGTTTTTATCATATAAAAAGTACAAGTAAATTGTATTGTGGTTATTCGTGAGGACATATACGTCCTGCAACAAAACCCTGCACTGGATATTGCAGATGAAAAGCTAAGTGATTCCTTTTTTTAAAAGTTGTTTTCTTTTGGTTTGGTCAAACTAGTGATTTTGCTTTAATTTTTAATTTTTAGCTATGTTTGCTGGTGTTTACAGCATATTCTAGTCCTTGCGTGGACAGAAATTTAAATCTTTGAGTGGCTGAATGTTTACATTCAAATTTACCAAGGTGTTCCTTAAAAGGTCGTCTTTTTTTCGAAATCTTACATGAGATTTCAATTAGACTGGTGTATATGTATACATGCTGCTATGTTTAAATATAGGAAGACCTGGAACACCTCACAGCTTTATGGTAAATGTTAGGAATGTTCAACAGCCTGGCTGCTGCGTATATATACTTTTTACTTGTAAGTAAAAATTCGAAAAGTGGCACAGATTGGTCCACTGGAGGTATGTATATGCATTCTATTATTTTATATATATACCGCCCTTTTTTTAAAAATATATATATATTTATATATTTGTTTATATTTTTACAAACTATATTGTTTGTATTTTTTTTTTATATATTTATATATCTTTTATTATTATATTGTATATATAATCTTATTTCGGTTGCTAATTGCAACAACTTCCGGCCCCGTTGATGCACTCCTTGTGCATCAACCAAATGACTGGATCATGTTTTACTTGAAAAATTGCACGAACGCTTACCTTTGGTTTCGGCCAATGATAATTGTACCAGACTACTTTGTTTTTAACCAATCGTAGTCTGATGGACTATCCTTTTCGATTTGCGGATGCGTTCCCACGGAATTGATTGCAATTCCTCGAACTCGATGCATATGTGTTGCCCGTCGTTCGTATAGACATCATACTTTTTCTCGAGCGATGTTTTGGGAGTTTGGGTCTTGAGGGGTAGCTGTGTGGTCAATTTTGGTGAGGTGTCCAAGTCCTTTATGTCGCTTATGACTTTGTCCACGTGAATTGGACTGCTGGATCTTGGTTGCTTCGGAGGCAGAGGCATCTTAAACTGGAACTCTGCCTCTCTAGGCGGCGTATTGAGGTCTGGCATACTTGGCAGCGGTGGTGTCGGAGGCAATGGTGTGATCGCCCATTCGACTGTTGCAGTATCTGCCAATTCTGCCCACGTCGTCTCAAGCTCGTTCATCAGCCCATCGTACATTACGTCTAAGATGTCTTCCATCTCCATTCTTTGACCTATTTTAATACTTCGGAAAAGTTTTATGTATTATTTGGTTAATATTTAAAAATAGAAATATATGGCCAGGACCCATACATGCATCAAACTTGACGTATACAAACATTTACGGACATCACAACTTACTTCCTTTACACCTTTATTGCAAATTGACTGGTAAGGGGCAAATTTTTTGAATGGGTCTTTGCAAAATATTGTTTGCTGTTTTTACAGACACCACTCTAACTCTGCCGTCCTTACCAGGGTGTACCTCTTCAATGAGCCCCAACACCCATTTTGTTGGTGGTTGTTTTTCATCTTTAATGACGACAACTTGACCAATATTAATATTATTTTGTGGTGTGTTCCACTTTTGTCTTTTCTGCAATTCGGTCAAGTATTCTGTTGACCATCTTTTCCAGAATTGTTGATGTAGTTGCTGAATCAGCTTCCATCGTCTTAGAAGGTGCATATTTGACTCTTCTTGGGTGGGCTCTGGTACAGCTAGTAGGGGTCTTCCTATTAGAAAGTGACCTGGAGTGAGAATTTCCAGTTGTTCTGGATCCGCAGTAATAGCGTGCAGCGGTCTGGAATTGAGACATGCTTCTATTTGAATAACTAATGTATTTAATTCTTCTATTGTTAAGGTTGTTGAATCTAAAATTCGACGCAAATGGTGTTTCATACTTGATGTGGAGCTGCAGGAGGTATAAAATGCAATTTGAACCCCATGGCTGCAGTACTGTGAGCTGCTAGTTCACTTACTTCAGCGATTGCTTTTTTATATTCTTGCTGAAGAATTTTGTTTGCCCCAATAAAATTTGTTCCATTATCGGAATATATGTTAGCACATAAACCTCTTCTTGCAACAAATCTTTTGAATGCTGCGAGAAAGGCTTCAGATGTTAAGTCGGAGACTACTTCGATGTGTATGGCTTTTGTTGCCATACACACAAATAAACATAGGTATCCTTTATAAGTTTTGGATCCCCGATATTTTGTGGTTCTGACATCAATAGGACCAGCATAGTCTAACCCCGTATTCTCAAATGGGTATGCCTGTGACACTCGAGGACTGGGTAGACTGCCCATGAGCTGCTGTTGTGTTGCAGCGCGATGTCTAACACATATTACACAGAGATGAATCCTTTTTTTAACGGCGTGTATTCCATTAATGATCCAAAACTGACTTCGTATGGTATTTAGGACCAGTTGTGGTCCACCATGCAAAGTTTCTTTGTGGTAGTGATCAATCACTAAATTAGTTAAATGATGATCTTTGGGTAATATCACTGGGTGTCGTGTTGAGATTGGCAGGTCTGAATTTTGCAACCTGCCACCTACTCTCAAGACTGAATCTTTGTCTAAAAATGGACAAAGCCCTATTATTTTGCTATTTTTATTTAAATTTTCTCCAGCATTTAACTGCTTGAATTCATTTTCAAATTCTTGCTGTTGTGTTTGCTGGATTACTCTTATTTTGGCTGTTTCTATGTCAGCTGGTGTCAATCTGCCAATGCTCCTTTCTTCTTTATGTCTACAATTATGGACGAATCGGAGACATTGTGCAGTGACAAGCAACAATCGTTTGTATGACGAGAATCGCTCAATTATTGTTTCGAGCCCTTCGTTTTTTTTTGCATTGCAAGAGCTTTTACTGTCTTTAATTCGTAAGACGTCTCTCTGCTAAGGCTCTTATCTTGTGGCCAGTCTTGGCTTGGCTGCCTTAACCAACTAGGACCTGTCCACCATGGCTCACAGTCTTGAATGCTCATTGGCATTAGACCTCGTGATGCCATGTCAGCAGGATTATCCTTTGTAGGTACATATCCCCACGTATTATTTAGGTTACCTTCTTGTATCTCGGTAACTCTGTTTGCCACATATGTTTTCCATCTATTTGGATGACCTGATATCCAGGCCAATACGATTCTTGAATCGCTCCATGAAAAACTGCTGACTTTACTCATATGCATGTCAGCTCGAACTTGACTTAGTAGTCTAGTTAACAATACTGCTCCACTTAACTCAAGTCTTGGCAGAGTAATTGGTTTTGCGGGAGCGACTCGAGTTTTTGACACGAGCAATGTTGTTTTTATTTTGCCGTCATTGTCTTGAATTCTCATGTAGACGACAGCTGCGTACGCTGAATTTGATGCGTCTCAAAACCCATGCAGTTGACAGTTGTCTCTTTCTTGCTTGGTATGTATCCAGCGAGGAATTTTTATTTTTAATATGTGAGGCAGCTGTATCTTGAACTTCTTCCATTCCTCGCTGAATTCTTCTGGGACTATTTCGTCCCAGGTACATCCATGCATCCATAATTTCTGGATGATAATTTTTGCCAAAACTACACAGGGAGCTATCCAACCTAAAGGGTCGAATAGCTTTGCTACTTGTGACAAAATTTTTCTTTTTGTTGTGGCTTCTGCTTCAAATTCTGAAGCCTTGAAGGCAAACATGAAATTGTCGGTGGCTGGATGCCACTGGATTCCTAGAGCTTTGACTTGGTTGTCATCTTCAAATTTTAATGGCAACTCTAGCTCTATTTCTTCCTTAGGTAACCAATCAAGCATTTCATCATGATTAGCTGCCCATTTCGGAGGTTAAATCCTCCTCCCTTTAATAGCTTTATTAGCTCCTTTTGGGTTTGTTTGACTTCTGCTATGGTATTTCCACCTGTTAGCAGATCGTCAACATAGAAATCCTGCATTGCAATTTCTGACGCCTTAGGATACTCTTCTTTGTCATCCTTGGCTAATTGCTGCAGTGTTTTTATTGCTAGATATGGTGCTGCCGTAGTGCCGAATGTTACGGTGTTGAGTTCGTATTCTTCTACTGGCTCAACTTCACTACTTCGCCAAAGTATTGTCTGATACTTTTGGTCATCCTTATGTATCTTAATCATTCGATACATCTTCTCTATATCGGCAGTCACTGCATATCTATGAACACGCCATTTTAGCAATGTTGAGTACAACTGTGGTTGTAATGTGGGACCTGTCAACATTTGTTCGTTGAGGCTTCTCCCGTTTGATGACTTTGCGGAAGCATCAAATACTACTCTTAATTTGGTAGTAGTGCTGTCTTTAAAAACAGCATGATGGGGTAAGTAATACCTCTGGGTATTCGCATTTTGTGTGTGGTTTTATTTACCTAACACATATGCCCCCGGTCTAAATATTCTTGAATACATTTATGATATTCAGCTCGTATGTCGGCAGCTCGCTCGAATTTTTTCTCGAGTTGAGCGAATCTTTTTAACGCCATTATCTTTGATTCCCCAAGCTCGGGAACCTTGCCTGCTTTGAATGGCAGCTTCACTTCATAACTGCCATTATCCAGGCGTATATGATTCTCACTGAAGAATTGCTCGCATTGCTCTTCTTCTTTAGTGAGTTTACGTTTTGGGTTGAGCTCTTCCCATTCCCAAAATTTCCGCACTTGCATATTTAGCTGTGCTAAGTCATCAGCACTACTTGTGGTAAATGCAGAAAAAATTTCATTTTTGTCCACTTGATTTAGTGGTGCTGTTGTTTCTCCGAAAAGAATCCACCCTAGCTCTCTATTCTGTGCTATGGGGGTCCCTTCAAGTCCACTTTTAATTCCCTTGCATAAAATTTTTGCATAGGTATTCACACCTAACAACAGCTCTATTTTCCCTGCTTTTAGGAACTCTGGGTCTGCTAAAGGCAAGCCTTTTATATGAGTCCAATCAGAAGACCTTATGTGTGTTGGTGGGAATATATTAGCTATCTTCTTGATAACATAAGCCCGCAAATGGATTTCAAAATCAGCTGAGGTGGCTAATCTCACATGGACAGACACTTCTTTGTTTGCCCTTGTCACTTGTGTAGATCCCAATCCAGTAATTTGAAGTGACGTTGACACGCCTTTCAGTTGTAAGGATTGAACAGCCGCTTCGGTTATAAAGGAACTTTGTGATCCTAGATCAACCAAAGCCCGCATGGGAATTGTTATCCCACTTCTGTCCCTAACATGTACTATAGCCGTAGCTAATAGTGCTTGTGTGGCTTTCTGTTTATTTGAACAAGCATTTGCCGAAGTTGATGGGACAGAATTTTCTGACTGTCTTGATTGTATGGTCTCAACAGCCCGTGGCTTGTTTGAAGACATGTTTTTGTCTTCATGAAGCCATGTGTGATGACGCTTGTCACACTTGAAACATCCATTTTTATTTGGACATGCTTCTTTGTTGTGTGGTTTTAAGCAATTTGTGCAAAGCTTGTTCTTTATCACAAGTTCACGTTTTGCATTAAAACCCTTTTGTTTAAATTGTGTGCATTTGTGGATTGTATGTTCTCCTTTGCACACCGGGCACCTTTTACTCATCGTACAAGATCCATTATGTCTTTGTAGACAGTTAAAACAAATATTATGCTTCAACAGGCTCTTCCGACGAGTGTCAATATTATGCCGTCGGAAATCATCGCAGTTTTGTATGCGATGATCTCCCTTACATACCACGCAACCATATTGTTCGTTGACGTGATAGTTTAATGATTTATTTTGTCCATGTTTGTTCATGGCAACATAACCCACCTTACTTGGGTTAATAGCTTCCAAAGTTCGGAAGCGAGATTCTAGGAAACAAAACATTTCCTTTAACTCTGGAATCTCTGTACTCTTGGAAATTGATTGTTCCCATAGAGTGCGAGTTTCCATAGGTAGTTTTTGTGTTATTATAAAAATAATTATTGGATCCCAGGTCTTTGTACCTATTCCAAGGGATTCCAATTCATGTAAACATTCCTTTGTTTTATCATGTAAATTTTTCAGGCTACTTTCATGTTCACCTTTTACTATAGCTTGATTAAATAAGGCTTTGAGTTGTGTGAACACTAATACCTTTTTATTATTGTATCTTTGTGTCAACTCTGCCCAAGCTGGTTGATAATTAGTACTAGTTACATCGTATTGTCGCAATATCCTTTCTGGTTCTCCAGATAGATTGGACTTTAAATAGTGCAACTTTTGTACTAAGGGAATTTGAGAATCTTTGTGAATCAAAGATTCAAACATATCGTGGAAAGATCTCCACTTAGTGTAATCACCATCAAATTTCGGAATTTCAATGCTAGGCAATTTTATTTCCGTTTTGTGGTCATTGATTACACTTGCCTCTGGTTTAGTTACCTTTGGCATTTGGAGCTCTTGAAGCTTTGATAGCTGTTCTTGGAGCTCCCCTAAGAATCCGAAGTATACTCCTTCGCATTCCTCAAAAACATGGCTAGTTTCGTAGTCGTTGAGTGCTGTTTCCTCAAACTCTACTAATAATTTTTGATGATTAGTCAAAAATTGTTCCCACAAATCCTCAATGCTTCGGGTTCTTTGCTTCAGATAACCTTTAGTTAACTGTTGCCCTGAACCTACTCTCTCTTCATAATTAGAGACAGCATGAGTTAAAACTTTTTTGAAAGCCCTTTGTCTCTTTATAAGTGCTTCCATTTTAATTTAGTTTTCCTTCACCAGATACAAAGAAAAATTTGAATTGCTATATATTTTTATATTGTTATGTTAGAGTTTGAACACTCAATAAACGTATTATGCTACCGGTTTATCCGGCTCGAAGGACCAATGTTACAGCTCCTATGGCTGCACATAAAAAAATTAAATGTAAAATAAAAAATGGAAGTAATAAACTAGGTAAATTGCTGATTGAAAGATTAACCTGCTCTTAATACGTTTATTGCGTAATCTTAAACCTAACAATATTTTAACAAATAAATAATTAAATTCAAGGAAAATAAAAAACAATAAAATTAACAAAAATAAAGTAATTCAAACAATCTTAATTATTAACTTTACTCTTAATTTCTACTTATTGCTAATTATCTGCAATGAGAGAAATGAACAAATTAATAAAGCGCAAAAAAAAAAGAATAGCAATTCAAATTCTTTCAGAAAATTCAATATATAAAAAAGGAGTTAATTAATATCCTCTTGAAACAAAAAAAAGGTTAGTAAGTTTTATACTTATTTATTTTCTGTGGTATACTCAACCCTGAATGGTGTAGCTAATCCCTGTACCTGTTTTTGACCTAATTCTGGTTTCTGGATTGAACCCTTGAAAATCTCCCAAAAGGTTCAATACCAAGATATTGTCCCTTTCCTGAATCCGAAACCAAATCAGCAAAAAAAATCCCTGGAAATATCCCAAGGGATTTTGCCGCCGACTTAGCCTAGATATTGACCGGGATTTCTAATTAGTATGGAAATCGCCCAATACTAATGATTTCCCGATTGACTTAAGTTTCCTGCCACACTTCACTTGGATATATCCCGAAATGAAATGTTTTGTGAAACCTTGTACGTTAACCTTAGTCAATTGGATATTTCCCAAATCAACTTTGTTGAATAGTTAGTTACAAAAAAGATGAGACAAAAATAACTTAGATTGCAGAATTTTATTCTTAGCTTGGTAATATCCCAAAACTGCGAATTAACTATCCAATCTCAGTATATATAAAAAATTTAAATAAGAAATTCTCTGGTAATATCCCAGAATATTTTCCCTTTTTTATGACGAAAAAATATCTGAAATTATAGAAGTCTATTCTTAATTTGGTAATATCCCAAAATCTTGAATTTATTCTATATTTCAGTGGTGTTTTTTTTTTACTAAAATAGAAAATTTCTGGTAATATCCCAAAAAAATTTCTATTTTTATTACCTGGTGTGAAGATGGTTGTGGGAATAACCCTACAAAAAAATTTGAGGACAAGTGGGCAGACAAAAAATGCTAGTGGCAATGGTCCAGCTAGCTGACTCTACTGGTGAAATACCGAGCAACAAGTGATTTTTCCTCTGAAATCGCCCCCTTTTTATATGGTTGGGGCCAGCTGCCGCCCATTGTTCTGTGGCTTCGCTTAGTTGCTGGCTATTGTTTCCAACTTTGCGCAAGTTCACCACGGCGCTGTGGGAGTTTTACGATTTTGAGATGACGGGGGCGCCACAATTTAAATGTTGTGGTTTTGACATTTGTCATTGAATGAAAATTTATTTCTGTTCGTGATGTGTTTTGTTTTCGTTCAAGTTTATATTTATTGTTTTTATCATATAAAAAGTACAAGTAAATTGTATTGTGGTTATTCGTGAGGACATATACGTCCTGCAACAAAACCCTGCACTGGATATTGCAGATGAAAAGCTAAGTGATTCCTTTTTTTAAAAGTTGTTTTCTTTTGGTTTGGTCAAACTAGTGATTTTGTTTTAA
Source organism: Dioctria linearis (assembly GCA_963930735.1). Lineage (NCBI taxonomy): Eukaryota > Metazoa > Arthropoda > Insecta > Diptera > Asilidae > Dioctria > Dioctria linearis. The sequence continues at coordinate 124,656,586 of OZ005741.1, forward strand.
TTTTTAATTTTTAGCTATGTTTGCTGGTGTTTACAGCATATTCTAGTCCTTGCGTGGACAGAAATTTAAATCTTTGAGTGGCTGAATGTTTACATTCAAATTTACCAAGGTGTTCCTTAAAAGGTCGTCTTTTTTTCGAAATCTTACATGAGATTTCAATTAGACTGGTGTATATGTATACATGCTGCTATGTTTAAATATAGTAAGACCTGGAACACCTCACAGCTTTATGGTAAATGTTAGGAATGTTCAACAGCCTGGCTGCTGCGTATATATACTTTTTACTTGTAAGTAAAAATTCGAAAAGTGGCACAGATTGGTCCACTGGAGGTATGTATATGCATTCTATTATTTTATATATATACCGCCCTTTTTTTTTTAAATATATATATATTTATAGATTTGTTTATATTTTTACGAACTATATTGTTTGTATTTTTTTTTATATATTTATATATTTTTTATTATTATATTGTATATATAATCTTATTTCGGTTGCTAATTGCAACAGCTGGTTTGTCACAGATGTTGTCCTAGGGTGATTAAACTTTCCGATTTCTTGTACGTACCTCGTAATCTATTTTAAGGCACAGGCCAGTAATCACAATAATTAATGATGTTCTAGACATATGTATTGATTTAGGATTCCATTCGGACGGCTGAATTAAACTATTTACATTTTTCGATTTCATAATATATTTCAAGATTCATTTATAGCTATAGCATTATTCGCATATGTTTATGTATTCTCGCTTCACTCCGGAGCAAATGTAACGATCTCATTCTGATTGTAGAATATATGTCTACCTTTTATAACGTAACTATGATGCTGTAAGTTTTTTCATTATTCCCTTCACTCTCCTGGAGCCCTTTAACGTGGAGGTCGCCTAGGTCCGCTCTACTCTCTTTACAGGTCAACAAGGGACACTGAACTAATTTGCTGCCCTCAGTGTCGTATGGGTGGTTGGGGCATGCAGTGAAGGCATATCATCTGCGCCTTCAATATTGGATGTAGGTACGTGACGTCAAGGTCCCTTCAGGACTGAATGTGTGCCGGTTTGTTTTTATTGATAGGCACGAGATTTTTTTTTTGATTATGGCAGACGGCAGCGGCAGGTTTTTCATGGAACCTCCCCACACTCTCCGCCAATGAACCGAGGCGAGATAGCGTGCCGCCCTACAGTGAACGTTGTCCGTCGAGTGATCTGACAGCTCATGCTGGCAGTCTGGACTTCACGTCTAAGCCAATCACTCTACATAGTTCCATAACATATTTCAATTTTTCGTCGGATTTTATTTGAATCAAGGTCTCATATTCCGAGATTGATAAACAATCAGGTTTCTCATTAATGATAAAGGGATTTTCAACCCACATGAATTCATTATTGGATGCAGGAAAATATTTTTGCAGATTATCATATAATCCACGTAAATGTTGTTCCATTAAAAACTCAGAAAGTGTTGAAAAGCAGCTCACATTTTTAGTTTCAACACAATTGATCCAAAACTCTAATTTTTGTGACAATGCCGATATTTTATGTTTAACGCTAAATACTGTTACACTTTTCCTTCGTAGAGAAAGGCTCACTTCATTTAGCTTTGAAAAAATATCAGTGATATATGCAAGTCGCATCAGCCAGCAAGAGTTTCTCAATACAGCAAAACGTTCATGTTTTTGTTCTGATAAAAACATAGCAAGCTCTCGCCGTAGTTCAAAAACTCGGGATAAAACTTTGCCTCACGACAACCATCTTACTTCTGCATGTAAAAGAAGAACGGTGTGTTGACTTCCCATGTCTTCACAAATAATTTTGAAGAGCCTCGACTGCAGTGGTCGCGCTTTAATAAAATTAACAATTTGAACAGCTTCATCCAAAACAGTTTTCATGTCAATAGAAATTTTCTTACATACAAGAGCGTGCCTATGAAGGACACACTGACTGCTGCTACAATTTGGTACAATATTTTTAATTCTTGATATAACGCACGCAGTTTTTCCAACGATTGATTTTGCAGCGTCACAACAAACATCAACACATTTATGCCAATTAGTATCATTTTTTTTCATAAAATTGTTAATGCTGTTGAAAATTTCTTCGCCAGTTGTATGAGTTTCTAACAAAATCTAAATCTTCTTCTATTGACTTGCTAAAATTATAACGTACAAAAACAAGCAAAACGGCGAGCCCTGCTACGTCAGTTGATTCATCGAGTTGTAACGAATAAGCGTCACACAAATGCAGACGAGAAATAAGCTCTATTTCAATATCATCTGCAAGATCCTGAATACGTCGGGCAACTGTATTGTTTGATAATGGCACCATATCAATCTTTTCTACAGATTTTTCATCTTCAAACATACACAATACAATATCTTTCACACAGGGCATCATAAGTGTTTCTGCTATGGTGTGTGGTTTACCACCGAGGGCTATACGGTGGCTTACTTTGTACGAAGCTTCATTTGCTTTTTCATTGTTTGTTTTTACAATTTTCAGCATGGATTACTTTGTTTTTCCAATTCCTCAAGTTTTCGTTTAAAAAAATCTAATGGTTTATCTTTGTGGTCGGGATGATTCGTTACCAGATGTCTTTTAAGTTTAGTTGGTGCAAGAGAAGCGTTCGACAATATTTTATTGCAAATAACATACTGCGCTTTAGGTGTGTCTTTATTTCCTATATCTGTAAATCCATACGACAAATAACTGTTGTCATATTTTCGTTTTTTTATACACAAGATTGACTCATTTGTTGGTCTTTTTAATTGAGAATGATCACTTTTTGTAGAAGTGCTAGGCTTCGGTTCTTCAGAAATATCTTCAGCAGTATTGTTGTCAGCAGTAGGTGCACTTATTGAAGTGTTTTTACTTTTTAAAGTCCCTTGTTTTAACCAACCAAAATTTGGGTTAACTATTCACAAAATTTATCGATAATAAAAAAATTGTCGTACGATTACTTTCAAAAATTGAAAAATATCTTACCTTTTTATCAAATATTATTAAAACAAATTTTAAATTCGTATTTTTAATGCGTATTTTAAAACAATATAATTAAAAAGCTGAGTAGTTGTTCTGGATCACTTTTTAAGCCTCCAGGATTTCGCCACCGAGGGCGCCACCGTCGCTAGGTGGTTTGAGTCCATACTAAATGTAGGTTTGTGTCTTTGCTCTATTGGTTTGTGCCTTGGATACACCAGGGTGGATTGAGTCTCGACTACGCCCTAGCGGGATTAACCGGTACTAGCGGGATTAACCGGTACTTGACTGCGCTCTAGCGACATTAGCAGGTACTACCAGCATGCTCCGGTACTACGGTTTTCTAGCGACATCTGTTCAGGCGCAAACGTCATTTCTTGAGCAAGGTTCCCTAGCGGCCTTAGCCGGAACTACCAGCATGCCTTGGTTTTGCTGTTTTCTTTTATTAGCGGGAGAGTTCAGCATCATTCGAATTTCACAACATGACATCACCATGAACAGATTCTAGAAGATGTCAGTGAGACATTAGCCGATACTGTCAGCATGCTCCGGTACTACGGCTTTGTGTGGTATGGTTCTCTTGGAAGTTTTTTGCTTCACTTTTGGCCCACACGTGGCAGCATGCTACGGTTTTGGGGAGTTTTTTGCTTCAGTTTTGCCCACACGTGGCAGCATGCTACGGTTTTGGGAAGTTTTTTGCTTCACTTTTTTGGATGTGTGGTGCGCCCAAATGTAGGCTTTTGTTGTCTTCAAGTGTTGCGCCTGCTTTTGAATTAATATTGGTAATAATTGATTTTTCTTGAGCGCCTAAATGTAGGCTTTTGGTTTTGAACTAATAATTAAAGTTAATAGTAGGAAATTTTTGTTCATGCCAATGGATTGTAGAGGGGTGGTATGTGGGTGGGGGGGGGGGGGTAATGAAATTTTCATCAGAAATCCTCTACGGGCTCTGGTTTTCGAGATATTAGCGTATTAATTTCAAGTTATTTTTGCTCATGGAAATGGATTCTTGGCGGTGTGGGGTGGGAGGGGAAGGAAGTTTTCATCACAAATCCTCTACGGGCTTTGGTTTTCGAGATATTAGCGACATTTGTTCAAACAATTAGCTAATTGGCAATTATATAATTACTAATTGGAAATTAGCTAATTGGCAATTAACTAATTGGCAATTAGCAGCTTGGTTGGTAATTAGCTAATTGGCAATTAGCTAATTGGCAATTAGTAATGTGTTGTGATGCGCTTGACCGGAATTCTCATAAAATAAACAAATTTAAGTAATATCAACACTTGCTGTAAATATTTAATAGAAAACTTCAAGTTTAAGGGAAAAATATGGTTGCTGTGAGGTGTATGTATTGATACAATTCCTTTTGCTGAATATAATGTTGTCAAACCAAATTAAATTTCAATATTTATTTATTCACATCAAATTAATTATTTATTTCTAAATCTTAAGTTATAAACTTTTTCCCTATGTTCTGTATTCAAAATTGGTAGCAATATAAGTGAAGTTCTATGAATCCTATCTTGGAAACGAAAGCGATCCAGAGCATATGGCTCCCAAGGTCCTTTTCTGGGCTCATATTCAATTATATAAACTTGTGGAGCGCTAGTACTAAACGTAACTTTCATTATCACTAATAATTTAGAAATATTAATAATAAAAAAACTAGTGTCACATTATTGATTTTTTTATTTAACGATTATAATAATTAATTGGGTACAAATTTTCGTCATGCTGAACAAATTCAATTTTGTATGAACGTCCGATTGCTCCTTTATTGATTACGTAGAAGTCTCCCTTGGTGTTTATTTCATTCAAAGAGTCCTCTGAAATTCTGCTGTACCTCGAAGGAAGAAAAAGATGGTAGTTTTCCAACTGGAGAACCACACGATCTCCAAATGCAGTTTTGCATCGCCTTGCTGCAACAACCTTATATTTCTGGCCCAGCTCCATTTGGGCTGTCGTCAGGGTTGGTGAGTATTGCTCCAGCTTCTTTAGTTCTTCCATTGCGCCAGCCATTGTTTTACTCTAAGTCGTTGTTGCTTCCTTGAATTCCAAAATAAAACTGATTGCTAATCTGATTCAGCTCCTCAATTTATAGTCATGATTCCAAAACAAGTTTAATTCTGTTTAAAGCAAATTTGCAATATCAGCACATTAAGCTGAATGATTTATGTAATTTGATACCACCCAATTCCAAGAATTTTACTGATCGAAACGTTTCATTGGAATTCGTGAACATCCTGTTGTAAACAAATTTAAGCAATATCAACAAATGATTCATGTTTATTCTACTGATCGAAACGTTTCATTGGAATTCGCAAACAAATTTTCACATCCTGCTGTAAACAAATTTAAGCAATATCAGCAAATGTTTCATATTTATTCTTTTCATATAATTTGATACCACACTTCCTGTAGGCAGCCAAAAATTTTATTGTTCCAAGAATTTTACCGATCGAAACGTTTCATTGGAATGTAAACAAATTTTCACATTTTCATGTATGCATTCATGTAAACAATATTATTTGCAAATTCGACCAGCAGAATAAAGTAATCAAATTAATTTGAGTGATTTTCTTATCGTGTAATTCGATATCATCTCAGCCTGTAAGCAAATTCGTTGGAATTCGTCCTGTGCAATGATTATTGTAGCAGCAGGATCATTCATGTTTACAAACCGTTGCTATAAAAGCGCAAGCAAACTCTTGGGGAGCACCAGTCAATCTAAGTGATTCAAAGTGTTAGTGTTGAATAAAAAAATTAAAAATGTCTATCACATTATTAAATGAAAGTTTTTCATTAATTAAGAATTTGCGAGAAGATGTGTTGAAGTGTTTAAGTGATGCAAATTTTGTGAATAAAAACAATATTGTTAAAGAGTGTAACAGAAACATTCGTAAATATCAAGCAGTATTTCGAAAGTGTAATAAGAATGCTAGAAAACGACATTTGGACAGCTGTATTGGTCAAATTAAATCGTTGAGAATGTTAATCAAAGCTCCCCATCGAGGTGGAGGCATTAATCAACGAGTAATGAGAAGTGATTTTGTTAAGTGGGAAGAAAAAAAAACAGCATTCGTAGGTAGAATTAGGGCAGGTGTTATCGTGAATATAAGCCACCTAGATCCTAAGCTGTTTATGCAAGATGCTTCCAAATTACTTGCTCGCCGCATTAAGAATACATTAAAACAACAATATCATATTAAAGTTGCTACAACGTTTTGCGGTGAGCTTATTAAAGAAACTGGTGATAATGAAGTTATTAAAGACATTAAGTACTTCCAAGCAAGAAATGTCCCAATCAGTGTGGAGGATAATTTGAATGAGTGGTATAAATTAAATATATACGACCCAATACTCACTCAACTAGAAGAGTTTCAAGAGAAAGATAGTGGTTGGGCACTGCATTCTATAATACATTTAGCGGTGCATATCAACAAGTTTGAACCGATTCGGGGATCATTTTATATATCTCTACCGAAGGAGATTGGATCAAAGAAAGCTTGCATCAATGTACAAAATAATGATGAAGCATGCTTCGCGTGGGCAATAACATCAGCGCTATATCCTGCAAATATTAACACCAATAGGATCTCATCATATCCACATTATTCTACTGTGCTAAATTTAACTGGAATAACATTTCCCATGACCCTTAAGCAAATAACGCAATTTGAAGACCAGAACAATTTATCAATAAACGTGTTCATCCTAGAGAAAGAGCGTATCTTCACCACAGTTCCAGTTAGACTTACGAAACACAGGATGGAGCAACATGTAAATCTCTTAATGCTACAAGATGACTATGACCAGGATGATGATGAAGATGAAGATCATATGGATGATGATGACGATGATGATGATGATGCCAGCAGATATCATTTCTGCTGGATTAAAGATCTTTCGCGCCTTGTATCGAAGCAAACTTCGAAAAATACTCGTAAGAGGCATATATGCGACAGATGTTTGTTCTACTTTTACTCTGAAGAAAAACTAACATCACACACTCCCGAATGCGAGAAACAAAACGACAGTAGGATTATGTTTCCCTCAGAGGAAAAGAAATGGTTGGAATATAAGAATTATAACCATAAGAATCCAGTCCCGTTTTGTGTGTATGCTGATCTTGAATCAATATTGAAGCCGATTCAGGGAAACGATCAAAATACACAGCGAATCCAGGAACATGAAGTTCACAGCATAGGATTCTATTTCCACTGCAAACATGATGCTAAGCTCTCATATTACAGAGCATATCGAGGCAAGGACTGTCAAAAATGGTTTGCATTAGAATTGCAAAAGATTGCATCCATAGCTGTACAGGAGAAGCTGAACATCAGGCCAATGCTACCCTTGACTAAAGAGGAACGGCGTTCACATATGGAAAGTATTTGCTGCCATATATGCGAAAAAACGTTTGCAGCCGATGAGGAACGAGTCCGGGACCATTGCCACTTAACAGGTAAATACTGAGAATCATAATTCAATTCATTTTTTTTCATAAATTCTTTTAACAGGAAAATACCGAGGCGCACAATGCATGCAATCTGATGTACCAAGATTGCTCCATAGTTCCAGTCATTTTTCACAACTTATCTGGATATGATGCACACTTCATTATTAAGGATATAGCTACATCTATTCCTGGGAAAGTGGATCTCCTACCAATAAATAAAGAAAGATACATTTCGTTCACCAAGCACGTTGAAGGTAGCCATATCAAATTCAGATTCATCGATTCCTTCCGTTTTATGGCAGAATCATTAGATAAGCTATCTTCATTGCTACCAATGGATAAATTAAATATTACAAGAGCTGTGTGGTAGGAATTGGATGATGATGACTTTAAACTACTTACGCGCAAAGGTGTCTTCCCATACGACTTCGTTGACGATTGGGCAAAATTGGATTTCCAACACTTACCGGCACAGGAGCAATTCTATAATAAAATGACTGACAGTGATATATCTGCTGAGGACTACAGCCGCGCAGAAAAGGTGTGGAGGACATTTGAAATACAGACACTTGGTGAATATTCAGATCTATACCTTAAGACCGATGTTCTCCTATTGGCTGATGTGTTTGAGAACTTTCGAGATGTCTGTATGAAGACGTACAATTTAGATCCTGCACATTATTACACCATGCCAGGTCTAACATGGGATGCAATGTTAAAATATACCAAAGTGAAACTGGAGCTAATAACTGATGTTGACATACTGCTATTCGTAGAGAGAGGTATTCGAGGAGGTATAAGCCAATGTTCCAATAGATACAGTAAAGCCAACAACAAATATATGGATGATTTTAACCCAGATGAAAAACAAAAATACTTGATATATTATGATGTTAACAACCTTTATGGATGGGCCATGTCACAACATTTACCTACCGGAGGATTCAGATGGGCTGATAGTCTCGATATTGATGTTTTCCAAATTACTGACGATTCACCAACTGGATACATACTCGAAGTTAGACTATCCACCACATCTGCATGATAAGCATAAAGACTTACCGTTTTGCTCTGAGCATACCGCACCACCAGGTTCAAAATTAGAAAAACTTTTAACAACATTACACCATAAAGAAAAATATATTATACACTATCGAAATTTGAAACAATGCTTATCACATGGCCTCATCCTAAAAAAAGTACACCGGATCCTGCAATTCAACCAGTCAGCTTGGCTTAAACCATACATTGATTTGAATACCTCCAAACGGAAACAGGCTACCAGCGATCATGAAAAACACAGCTATAAAAAGATGAATAATGCTGCGTTTGGTAAAACCATGGAAAATGTACGCAAGTATAGTGACATCAAGCTTTGCGTAAAGTGGGAAGGGCGACATGGAGCCAAAGCTCTGATTGCAGCTCCCAATTTCCACAGTACGAAAATATTTGATGAGAATTTAGTCGCTGTGGAATTAAGGAGACTGAAAATGTTGTTTAATAAGCCACTCTATATCGGCATGGCAGTCTTAGAAATTTCAAAAGCATGCCTCTACGACTTTTATGCAGCGCGAGTTTGATGATAAATATAAAGTCATGTATACCGATACAGACTCCCTAATATATGAAATTGAAGAGAGAAACATATATGACTTTATGGCTGAAAATATTAATAAATTCGATACAAGTGATTACCCTGTAAATAATCAGTTCAATATACCGCTTATGAATAAAAAGATTCCTGGTCTTATGAAGGATGAGCTGAACGGGAAAATCATGTGTGAATTTGCAGGCCTCCGCTCGAAAATGTTTAGCCTACGCATAAATGATGGTAAAACTGTAAAAAAAGCCAAGGGAATAAAGACAAATGTTGTTCAGAGGCATATAAAGTTCCAAGACTACGTTGAATGCCTGAACAACAAGCAGCTTTTAACTGCAAATCAGAGCTGCATACGATCGCATAACCACAATGTCTACACCATCAACCAAAAGAAGATAGCTTTAAGTCCACATGATAACAAGCGATATATTTTGAGTGGTACAACGGATACTCTACCATGGGGACATTACTCAATTCCACCAGAGCAACAAGAAACAAGCACAGAAAGTTCAGTTCCAGATCAACAAGGAACAAGCACAGAAAGTATAGAAATCTAAGCTCATTATTGTAAATAAAAACATGTATTATAGTTTTAGTTTCATTTATTTAAGTACTTTGTTTTACTTGTAGTACAGTCTAAGATATTTTAATTATAATTACAAATTTATTTTTAAATTGTATTATAGTTGTTTCTTCAACAAATTATAAAACATCTTTGTTATTAATCCAAGAATTATGTTTTGATGAAAATCCGAGCCATTTAACGTAAGCTTTATTTCCACCCTTCTTTAAGATTTTCTCTACGAGATATAGGTTTGGGCGTTTAACTTTCAGCAGCTTCAATTCATAAAAGCCTCCTGCGATTGGATTTCCTTGATAATCTTCCAGCCGATATGTGATGGGGTTTGTGTTTTGAACTTTAATAATTTTAAAAATCTCAGATGTCCAGTTCGGTGTATAGCCTTTCTCAAATATATGCTTGTATTTGCTGATGCGTACAAAATCTCCAACTTTATACTTTGCAGGCACAACAATCTTTATATGACTGTATACAGTTGAAAGCAGTTGTTTCTCATTGGAGGCGTTGATATCACGTGGTCTCATTTTTATAGTTCGATGTATTCTTGAGTTGTATTCAGTGAGCAGTTTCTTTACCATACCAATCCACTGATAAGTTCCATTAAAGCTGAATTCCTTCCACATCATATCCTTCAGAGTTCGGTTAAATCGCTCCACTATTGATGCTTTCAGGAAACTGTACGTAGAGTAATGATTAATTGCATGCTTCAGCATTAGATTTTTACAGAGGCTGTTGTAGAATTCCTTTCCATCATCAGTCTGCAGGTTTTTAGGTATTCGTCCCTCGCTTAATATAGACTGCATGGCATCTCTTACTTCTACACCAGTTTTTCTTTTAATTGGAATTGCCCATGCATATTTTGAGAAGGTATCAATTACTGTCAGCAGATAGCGGTAACCCTTGTTCACATACTTGTAGAGATCCATTTCAACCAAGTCTGCCTGCCACAAGTCATCTAGTCCTTTAATAATCACACGACGTCGTTTAAAATTTTTTTCTCGCTGCTTTATGCAGCTCATTTACCACTTGTCTCTTACTCATCGTAATTATAAATGAAACAGATTTCTCAAGAGTTTTTACTCATATACACCATATTTTGGTGTTAAGTCTCTCTTATTTATTACTGAAGTAAACAGATAGTTTTCAATCTTAGCGATTTCATCATTGATATATAGCGTTAAATTTGTCACCTCTATATTAATAGTTTTTTTTTATTTCTTCAACACTTATTTTAATTTTCTTGTCAACATAGTCTTTGGTAGTAGCATTATCATTTTCAAAGGGTTCACCAAGTCGTTTTATACACTTTGAGTTTAGATTGTAGTCGCAGTTTATCGTTAAATTAAATCCAATACCCCGCTCTCCTTGTTCACCAGCTGGACCCTGAGCTCCTTGTTTACCATCTGGTCCTTGAGTTCCTTGTTTACCAGCTGGCCCCTGAGCTCCTGTTGGCCCACGCTCACCTGCTTTCCCAAGATATCCTCGCTTAGAGAAACGTCCAAACTTGTCAACGCTCATCTGTAGATTGTGTAGAAATATGGTAGTGAAGTAGTATTTAAACCATAATATCTGCTTCCCGCAACGCCTCCAGGATAGATACAATTTCATTGTTTTGTGACTGGTGTTTCCAGCCTGCTTTGATGCCATTAGAAGGCGCAGTCTATCCACTAATTCATTTGGATCATCCCAGTAAATGTGATCAATGTTTTCTTTAGGCAGACGCATTAGTCCCATGCCTTTATGCTGTATAAGTTTACTGATTATAGCTTTATACTTAGCCGCTCTAGTACCTTTTATTTGTCCATCTTCAGCATAGTCACGTTTATATGCATTGCTATCTCTCAAAATAGATCCATAATTAGTTAAATCCTCTTTAGTATATAGACTTTTTACAGGATCCTTCATAAATAGCAGCTCACATAACCCCAAAGTTGTTTTATAGCTCTTCCCCCTTGATAACAATATTTCCTACATCATCAATATCAAACGTTGAATTACCGATTCTCCACGCGTTGTTATCATAGTAAACTCCATAGGTTGGATCAATTTTAGGGCTATTATCAGTGAATAGCTTTAAATAGTTTGAAACTATGTATCCAGACGTATCGGGTGAGGTGACAGGAGACCTTCCTGTCAATGTTCTTGAATGTTTGGGTGTTGCGAATTCTTCTTCAGATGTTAAGGAATAATCCCCATAGTTTATAGGTGTGCTACTAGCCTCCATTTTAACAGATTTTCGTTTTGGAGGAGTAAAAGGTTCCACAATTTCGTTGTCTTCTTCTTCTTTTGGTTCCAATTTGACTGGTGGCTCGTTTTTGACTCTGGTAACAAACTCTTTTAAGGGTTTGGTGATTGGCTTGAAAGTTTGTTCAAGTTGAGCTTCTGCTTCAATCCTTCCCGTCTTTAGAGCTTTAAATTTCCTTCGCACTGCATTCCTTGTCTTGATGATTTCTTTTAATAGATTTTCATTCATCTTCGATCTTAACTGAATAACGGCTTTTCAAACAGCTCTCATAACAGGTAAACAGCTTTCCAAACAGCTCTGATAACAGCTTAACAACTTTTAAAACAGCTCTGATAACAGCTTAACAGCTTTCCAAACAGCTCTGATAAGAGCTTAACAGCTTTTCAAACAGGTCTGATAACAGGTGAACAGCTTTAATTTACTCAGCAGTTCCACAGGATTCGGTGTGCTTTCGGCTGAATTACAACTTCGACTTATGAATATTTCGCATGTTTCATCCTTTTATAGTACAATGAAGGTATCAAATCCTTTACGGTAGCGCCCCCTGTTTAATGAGCTATCCTTATCAATCATCAAGAAACCATATTCATCCTTCCAACACGCAGCACAGGCTCTTCGAAATTTATCAAACTTCATGTCTGTATTCACATGATCACTATAGATATGTTTCAAATTCAAGTCTTGCTTGAATAAGATGATTAAATTAGCATTGTCACGTATTAAATGCTTTGGTATATGCGTATATGTTTGACAGAGATAGAAGCTGTCTATATCTTCGTGACGACCATGCAAAAATAGGATCGCACATTATCTTGCTTTTCACATGCTACATCATCGAAAATAAACACTGAATGTGATTTGGCTTCCTCTGGACGTAGAACGTCGCAGTTGTTTGAGAATGTATAATACCTCAATCCTGATATGGGAGTCATCACTCGCTTCAAGTATTCATACTTTGGTTGATGTAAAGATTTGGAATATATGTAAATATTTTCATATCTCAGACCATTGGGATGTTCCAGCAAACTTATCATAACATTAGTTTTTCCACAATTCGATGGTCCAACAATGATGCTCCTTATACTATTAGGCAATAGGGGCCCATGCTTCTTTTTCACCTTGATAACAGCTACATCAGCATTTCGAACAGGAAAAGCTTGTTGTTGTTTAATGAACCGCATATTGAAGACTAACGTGATTCTTATAAGTACACGTGATTATATTACATTTCAACAGTATCATCGGAACCTTATAAGATGCCGGATCACAAATCGAAACGCTCCAGAAAATCTTTGAAAGGGGGCAGAGGACTATTAAATTCAATCATCAACAAATTACCTGTAGAATTACATCTACCGGGATACCAGTACTGTGGACCAGGAACAAAGTTACAACAAAGATTGGCGAGAGGAGATCCAGGCATTAATCCACTGGATACAGCCTGCAAGGAACACGATATAGCATACTCGCGACATAAAGATACAAGTGATCGACATATAGCTGATAAAATATTAGCTGAAAAAGCCTGGCAGCATGCAAAATCTACGGATGCAAATTTGAGTGAACGTGCCAAACGCAATGAAGGCTAAAATTAAGCTAGGTATGGGTCTTAAGGCTAAAAATAAACGCCAACCCACATTCGAGAAGCAGTACGAAATGCACGTAAGATTTTAAAAATCAAAAAACCAAAAGACTTGATGGAAGCCACAAAAATACTCCACGAGTGATACCTGTACCAAAGGTTGGCGGAGCACTTCCGTTCCTCATCCCGTTGTGTGCTGGGCTTTCAGCATTGGGAGCACTATCGGGAGGTGCAGCAGGCATAGCTAAAGCAGTAAATGATACCAGTGCGGGCAAAGGCAAAATTGGAAGAAAGCAAAACGTCATAACCAAGCAATGGAAACTATAGCGGTTGGTAAAGATGGAAACGGGCTGTTCTTGAAGCCGTATAGAAAAGGACTTGGACTCTATCTACAACCTCTACCAAAAAACTAGTAAGACGCTACCCAAACGACCGCTAAACGAGTTGGATCTCCACAAGTATACCACACACTTGCCGCACTTCAGAGGAGTATTTATGCGTGATAATCTACCTAAAAAGCCATGGAAGCGAGAAAGCGGTATTGTTAACTTGGACATCTCAACTGGATCAGGTACACACTGGATAGCGTACTACAAGAAAGGTGATAACATCGAATACTTTGATAGCTTTGGCAATCTCCAAGCACCACGGGAGCTCATAAACTACTTGGGTAGTAATATTACGTACAACTACAGTTCTTATCAGAATTGTGATGCAGTAATTTGCGGTCACTTATGTTTAGAGTTTTTACATAATTGTTATAGCCATTAATTATTATTTATCAACAAATGTATCTATATTGAAATTGTGACAGTTCATTATCAACCGCCGTGTCATTAACACTTACTCTCGCGGGAAATTCATCTCTACTCACTGCTGAGTACTTTCCTCCGCTGGAGCTAGCAACGGATTATGTTTGTGGATTAATTGATTTTCAAACATGCAAATCTATACCAAATATTGATGTGAGCAATAATCTGGTTCATGTAGGGAATGAGGTTGTTGAGATAGCTGTTGGATCCTATGAGATTGATGATATAGCAAAATATGTACAAGGATTCTTAGATAAAGAAGGGAAAAGTATAAAGGTTACGATAAAGGGTAACAATAATACATTGAAGAGTGAAGTTAAGGCAACTGAAGAAATACAGTTTGAAATCCATAGCTCTTCTGCTAGGACTCAGTAAAAGAAAGTTTTCTGCTAATATAGTGCATACATCAGAGTTGCCAGTCAACATCATTAAAGTAAATACTATACGCATCGAATGTAATATAATATCAGGATTATTCTTCAAAAAGTACACACTCTCCACGAGTTTTCCCCGAACGTTGGGCCTGGGTATAAAATAGTGGAGGTACCCAAAAATGTAATCTATTTGCCTGTGAACACCAAACGTATAAGTTCTCTAACATTGAAGCTCCTTGACCAAGACGGTGACTTAATCAACTTCAGAGGAGAGACTATAACCATCAGGTTACATTTGAAGCCACAGCATGTTGATATACAATAATGATAAATACGAGTTCAGAGCAGATAAGATCATTAGTCAGCGGACAACCTTGAAGCGGTCAAGACCTACATTAACACCTGCAAATACAGCATATTTACAATCGATAGGTTTAACGCTGAAACAATGAATAAAGGAATACTAGATATTGCACCAGACGCTCGCTTTGATAACAGTGTTACTAAATTTGAACATCACTCCTATTCACCATTTCTAACATCATTTAAAAACAGCGATGAAATCCGTATCTCTGTACAACATCAGGACTTGAATCTTCTACCCAGCAGGAGTTTTCTTTACATTGAGGGGTCGCTCACAAAGCTGGATGGAGCCGTTTCAGCAACTGCAAAATTAGCTAACAACGCTCTACCATTTCTTTTTGAGGAAATACGCTATGAATTAAATGCAGTGGAAATCGATCGTACAAGAAATCTTGGGATTGCGACAACATTAAAAAACTACGTATCGCTAAATGCAAATGTAAGCAGGATACTACTCAACGGCAGCTGGTCCCCAGATTCATCCGTTATACCAGCCAATGCACTGTTTAACTATTGTGTACCTCTGAAATATTTATTGGGATTCGCTGAAGATTACAAGAAAATTCTGATAAATTCCAAACATGAACTCATATTGATCCGGAGCAGGACATTATATCACCCACTGGTGTCGTGAAAATTGAAATTACCAAACTTCAATGGAGTATTCCACATGTTACAGTATCCGATGATGAAAAGCTGCAACTATTTAAAATTATCGGGAGACGTCACCCGATACAAATACCATTCCGCAGCTGGGACATATATGAGTATCCAGTACTACCGGAATCCACTCAACTGGAGAAACCTCGATTTATCATCTTAGCATTACAAACGGATCGAAGGAACGATAAAACCAAAGATGCAAGCAAGTTTGATCACTGCAAACTCACCGATGTTACAGTTCATTTGAACTCAGAATCTTATCTCTATGATGATTTGAATTTGAAATTTGATTTGAATAGATACGCATTGCTGTATGAGATGTATATAAAGTTTACACAATCATACTATGGTCATCAGTATCAGCCATTCCTCACATGGGAGAAGTTCAAAACCGATGCTCCGATCGCTGTCATTGATTGCTCACATCAAAATGAAACAATAAAAACTGGACCTGTTGACAGAAGGCTAGAATTCAAGACATCTGAAAATATACCGGCTAATACAACAGCATATTGTCTGCTTCTACACGATTGAATAGTAGAATACAGTCCGCTGACAAGTGAAGTTAGAAAGTTAAATTAAGAAGATGGCAGTCATCGTAGACATTCAAGGATTCAAAACAAACTTCCATGAAATGAAAACCAAATGCAGCACTTTATATTTCAACCACCATTCAGATACAAAGATTTGACTTCAGCAAAAAAGAGACAAGTAAAATGGCTTCAACACAATTTTGATGGATTCCGCTGGGATGATGGCTACATACCATATCACAAGCTGTACACTATAGTTGAACCACTGCTTCGAAACAAAACCATATATGTAAAGGGAGCTGAAAAAGTTCGTTGGATGCAGAAGATAGTTGGAGAGGGTGAAATCATTATTAACGTCGAAGATGAATACAACTGTGGAAAACTAATAGAGATTAACACAAATGCGCCATCTTGCCAAGTTCATATTGGACAATGTGCTATAAGAAATACTTTTATAATAAGAAATTTTATTGGAAATAAAAACAAGTGTTTATAAAACATAAGACTTTTCAATACACATACCCCAGAACCCTCACTGACATCGTCCAGAATCTGTTCATGATGATGTCATGTTGTGAAATTCGAATAATGCCGATATCTACAACTTCTCTGCTAAGAAAACTTATTTAGGTGCAGCAAAACCATGATGACGTCATGCCAATATCTACAACTCTCCCGCTAATTTATGCTGGTAGTTCCGGCTAAGGCCGCTAGGGAACCTTACTCAAGAAATGGCCTTTGCGCCCAAACAAATGTCGCTAATATCTCGAAAACAAGAGGATTTCTGATGAAAATTTTGTGCCACCCCCTCCCACTCCACACCGCCAAGAATCCATTGAGCAAAAAGGACTTGAATTATTAATACGCTAATATCTCGAAAACCAGAGCCCGTAGAGGATTTCTGATGAAAATTTCATTACCCCTCCCTCCCTATCTTCAATTATCCCCCCCCCCCCCCCCACATACCCACCATCTAGAATCCATTGACTTGAACAAAAATTTCCTACTATTAACTTTAATTATTAGTTCAAAACCAAAAGCCTACATTTAGGCGCACAAGAAAAATCAATTATAACTAATATTAATTCAAAACCAGGCGCAACACTTGAAAACAACAAAAGCCTACATTTAGGCGCACCACACATCCAAAAAAGTGAAGCAAAACACTTCCCAAAACCGTAGCATGCTGCCACGTGTGGGCAAAACTGAAGCAAAAAACTCCCCAAAACCGTAGCACTTCCAAGAGAACCATACCACACATCTAAGAAAGTCGTAGTACCGGAGCATGCTGACAGTATCGGCTAATGTCTCACTGACATCTGGTGATGTCATGTTGTGAAATTCGAATGATGCTGAACTCTCCCGCTAATAAAAGAAAACAGCAAAACCAAGGCATCTGGTAGTTCCGGCTAAGGCCCCTAGGGAACCTTACTCAAGAAATGGCGTTTGCGCCTGAACAGATGTCGCTAGAGAACCGTAGTACCGGAGCATGCTGGTAGTACCTGCTAATGTCGCTAGAGCGCAGTCAAGACCAAATGATACATCCCGGTAGTACCGGTTAATCCCGCTAGGGCGCAGTCGAGACTCAATGGTGCACCCAAGACACAATGGTGTATCCAAGGCACAAACCAATAGAGCCAAGACACAAACCTACATTTAGTATGGACTCAAACCACCTAGCGACGGTGGCGCCATCTGTGGTGAAATCCTGGAGGCTTAAAAAAGTGATCCAGAACATACATAGTACACCTACTAACCTGTGGTTTCCCTTTTTTGTTTTATTGACTTTAAAATCTATAACGGCAATAAAAAGATTGTTCTCGCAATGCAAATGTTGCCAGATCTAGTTTTTATATAGTGAATGAAATGGAATTGGCACATATGAAATAAAATGGAAATGCATTTTTGAAGGCAATATCAATGGAATTGAAAAAGAATTTTAAATTGGATCGAATAAAATCGAGAATTATTTATTAATCTTTGTTTATAAATCTTTTTTTTTATAAATTATTTATTTACAAAAAGTTCGCAGAACCCCTGCTATCAGTCCACGGAACCCACTTTGGGAAACTCTGATCTAGATAGATTGCGTTTTTGAGAATGCGGCACTAAAACCGCGATAACTTCGTCGTTTTTTATCCGATTTCAATAATTCTTTCACTGAATTAATTGTTTTTTGTGACTATGATTCTGCATAACAACTAACTTAAATAGTCGTTGTTCCTCATTGCAGGAGAAAAAAACGGAATACGATATTGAATCGTATTGACGACGCGACGTATTGGATTAGATTTTCTTTAACAGTACGATCTGGTATCGAGTCCTATGCAAAGCATTTTGCAAATAGCAAGTAAATACGATATCGAATAAACAAATAATATATACTCACCTTAGTAAAACTCAATAAAATCTCAATTTATAATGCTGGCGAAGAGCAATTTCATGAAATAGATATAGCAAATTATAGAAATTTCGAGCTACACCAGCGATGCACCTATGGATTTCGAACTGTGGGTCATTTCGCCATGCTTGAAAACGTCTTTTATGGTAAAAAAGCGAAGAGATTTCGAGCTGTGAGCGATCCATCTATTTCGAATGCTTGGAAATTAGGGCATGGTACTAAAACTTCGTTTATGTTAAAAAATCGAAGAGATTTCGAGCTACGAGTGTTTTCTCTATTTCGAATTCATTTCGCTACACGGTTAAAAATTTTGGAATAATTTCTAATATTTTTAAGGTTGTATATACGACTACACCAAATTAAGATTAATTTTTGACACTTAGATTATAATATTGTTGTAATGTAGAACAACGCAAACTACTCAATCACTGACTGTGGCTGGCTCTGCTGCTGCACGATGTACGCAAGTGCGCCGCATGAGCGGATCCCGCTCTGCTTAATGCCTGTGGCTGGCTCTGATTCTGCAACGTACATCGACGCGGGCCAAAACCCTCGAGAATATGTACTTCCCTAGCCATGAAGCATAAATCTATATGTATGCGTTGTGAGTCCGTTTTCTAAAATGTTCTACATATATTGATACTTATGGAGAAGGGCCAATCATTGACTTTATATATGCTATAGAGCCTAAACTACTATCCATACAGGAAAATAGTTTTCTAGTAATTTAAAGCTTCGTTCCTTACCTTCCCAAAGGGTACACTTACTATACACCTTACTTAACAAAATAATAAAATAGTTTTGATTACAAAGTAACCTTACCATTTTACGCTCAATACCTATCAGCTGAGTGATAATTGCATGTGTGTATGTGCAGGCGGAGTCCGAATCCGAATATGTAGGCAGCTACATTCGATTTCATCAGCCCATGGCATGTCATGACGGCACAGCGACGTGACAATGATTACTCAGCTGAGAGCTTTTGTTTGAGGAATCGTAGTCATTTGCTTCAGACGAATTTTTATGCCCTAGAAGATGAAATCTATAGGGTATACTAAGTTTGTCATTCCGTTTGTAACACCTTGAAGTAATGATGGTAGAGTAAAATTGATTGGACACCCACGCATAATATTAAAAGTTATTTTGATTTTTGCATGTCCGTCCGTCCGTCCGTCCGTCCGTCTATCCGTTCGTTTGTCCGTCTGTTCATCCGTCTGTCCGTCCGTCTGTCCGTCCGTCTGTCCGTCTGTCCGTCTGTCCGTCTGTCCGTCTGTCCGTCTGTCCGTCCGTCTGTCCGTCTGTGCGCACGATAACTAGAGAACGCGTATCCCTAGAGAGCTGCAATTTTGTACAGTTCGAAGATGAGATAAATCGGGCAACTCCTTCGTGGGATTGCCATACAAAAATTTCGTTTTCCACTATATATTTAGACACTGCCTGAGAACGCATCGACATAGAGAGCTGAAATTTGGTACATGGTGTTTTTATAATAATAGCAAAAATGGACTAAATCGGTGTTGCCATATAAAAATTTAGGAGAACGATCAGTCCTAGACATTTTTATTGTACTAAAAACTTCTTCAGAAAACGAAATCCTATAAAATTGCTAATAATTATTTTTTATGTCCGACGAACCGTTCTACATAGAAATATATGCGAAAAACCACTTCAAAAATCAAAATTGCATAGATGGATGATCATACGAAATTTGATAAGGGCATTCATCTAGGGTATCTTAAGAATTGGTCTAGCATTTATACTTGTTTTAAATAATTTTGTCAGGAAAGGTATGAAAATTTTATATCGGTTCGGAAGATAAGAAAGCAAGCTTAAGATTATCGGAACACCATTTTTCTGAATGAATAGTAGTTTAGGGCGGAGGAGCTATCAAATCAAACTTGTCAGTTTTACATAAGAGCACTGCAAATATTTTAGAATGTAAGGACTCCGTTCGGCCTCGTATGTGATAGGGGGGGAGTCTGTTTCATGGCTTGTGAAGTATTCTGGAGGGTTTGAGCCCAACCCATTTCAATGAAGTTTTGTTAATGTGTTTGGTTGCCTTCATCTTGAAAGATAGGATAGTTTTAGACACGATAGATGTCGCTGTTGGCGACGAACACGTTTAATAAAAAAACACAAAATAGAGTATAATATATAATTAATTTTATTGATATAAATCTTTCCGTTACCCATGTGAACTATGATTATACTAAAAGTAAAGAATCTATTTATTACTATAAAAACTAATAGTCCGACGGAACTCGACAAAGGAGTTACTTTACTTCTCGAAGATAGGGTTAAAACTTGTCCTCTGTAAGATTGCAAAAGACGAATTTCGAACACGGATGATATCTGTGGTCGAAACTAGACCACGCATATACAACACTTGCGGTATGATATTATTATAATGGCCATTGAAAATGACATAAAAGCACGTACGATACTTAGGGTATTGTATTAACTAAAGACTTCCAAGTAATTCACTGATGCAATGTTTATTGTAAGTGCAATGGACATTGCTTTGCGATGGAATATCTTATCTGGGTAGGAAAGTACTTGAATTAAAATATGTTCCCAGATTCCGTATCTGTAGCACCCCCCGCCCTTGTCTGAGGCTCCGACGAAGTTAATTCAATATTAATTTCATTATTTAATGTTTTCTGTTTCTTAAATAAAATTATCAAAATTGTTAGTATTATCAAAATGATACATATAGTCACTATATCTATACCAATACTTGTTACATATTTTCCATGGGTCTCATATACAATTTCCTCGATTCTTTTGCTATTATATATATTTTTAGTATGGAAATCTTCTAGTTTAAAATTATTAATAGTTCTAGTTTCTTTAATTTTGGATACAAAGTGGTAGTACGACGTGATCGTAGATTTAAATACTTAAATTTTCGAATATGTCTTCTTTTAATTTTCAACTGACAATTTTTATACTTTAATAGTTTACCTTTAATGTTAACATTAAATTTGTTACAATTCTGATCAATTATTTCAGTTATCATTCCATGAATTTTTCATTCCGGTAAAATTGCATATTACAATTTTCATTTTTCAAGTTAATTAAATTTTCAATCTTCAATTTTTATCAATTTTTTCTTTAAATTATTGTTATTTTGGTCTATCAAGTATCTAGTGTTTTCTATATATATAGACTTATTTTCCAGATTAGGTAACGGTTAAATTAGAATCTGTGAATATGTTAAATTGAGAACTGTGGGATTAACAATATTATAACTATTTGGTTTTCGTAAAAGGCTACCACAGTTTTCTTCTAAGTCATCGATCATCTCGACTTTTTTGTTTGTCAAGATATTTTTGGTTAACACACCTAACTTGCTAGTGATGATTTGTTCTGTATCGTCAATATGAGTTTTTAGTACGTTGATATCGTAGTTTATTTGTTAAATATATTGCATATATGTAATTTCGTCTTCCAGACTTTTGATTCTTGGATCGATCTGGGTAGGATAGGGTTTTACTGGGTTTTAATATGACTTGTTATGTTTTGTATTTGTTCTGAAATTTCTTTAATTATTTCGATTTGCCTATTATTTTCGTGAATCAGAATTTTATTATTTTGGTTTATAGCGTCTAATTTACCCTTAATTTCGAGCTCGTCATCGATATCCATTGTTCCTGCCAGGAATTTTAGTCCCTTTCAGTAGACCCCTTATCGCTTTAATGTGAGGTTTCAAACCATTAACTTTATTTTTTACTAAATTAAAATTATGAATAATTATATTTAGCATTGGTCCTCCGGTTCTTGAATTAGACTTAAGGGTTTGAATTTATTTCCTATATGAGATACTATATCTTCGTACTCGGTGATATTAATAATATGCATAATTTTATTATTTCTTTTAATTAATTTTCAATCTTCCAATTTGATTGTCACGAAGCCGTTATTGTTCGTCAGGTCTTGTATCTCCAGTCGTTTTGAGCTCACTTGTAGAAGGTTGATCAGAATGTTGAACAGAAGGGTTATTGTTACCGTTGTCATTGTCACTTGAAACAAGTTTTTCATTCTTTGTCTTTGTTTAGTTTTATGTTTAGCTTTAACGGTGGGATTTTTCCTATCCTGAAATATTTTTGATTTACGGACGTGGGTTTTATAGTACTTATGTCTAGTGTCTACGTCTATCACATTCACATGATCCCTATCAAGTTCTTCTGTAACTATTTTTCTAAATCTAGGGTAATTTTTTCCGCAGCGGATTTCTTTAATAAAGTTTGGACCTGATTCTGATATATCCTTTCTGTCTTTATTCAGTTTATCTATAATTTTTTCTTTAATTTTAAGTGTTCTATTACGTATTTGTTCGTATTCGTTTTGGTTAACTTTTCTCGTAATAAAATCTATAGGTTTTGTATTGGTAGTAGAATGTATCGTATTGTTGTAAAATTTTATTACTTTTAGAACTTTTTCTTCTACAGTTTTTTCTTCAGTTTCCTCTTCATTTCTAAGGAGTCGAATATGCTCATTAATTGTGTTGTGCAACCTTTCGATATCCGCGTTTGATGTGTGGTTGCTGTTTGAGGTGCAACGGATTTCTCTGTTGTGGTTCTTTAAAAATTCTCGGAGTGGCAAGGCTTTAAGCCCAGTTAATTGTCAACAACTATCTATCCCCAAAATATCAAATGTACTGTACGATTCCTCGTCTGAATTCCGTCCAAGTACGCCCCATAATTTTAGTGGCTTGTGCAAATTTATTGAATTTATCTATTATTATTGTCATAAATAGTTGCTTCTGTAAGCTGTAAAACACGTCGATGTGCATAATCTCGCTAGGTTTATTTGGAGTTTCTGTTATTTTAAATGTTGGCTTGTGGTTTCCTTTCATACTTCTCGAGATTACAAATTTCGCAATTATTAATAAATTGAGTCACTCGTTTCTTTAGATATGGATTGTATATCTGAACTTTTAGTTCTTTAAGAACTTGACCAATACCACGATGATTGTTTTTCAGATGTTCCTGTTCTATCAATTTGATGGACTCTTCTTCGTTTTCAACGTCGTTTAGTAATATTGCGCATCTAATGATTTTGAAATTGCTATTTTCTGTGAATGCTTTAGTATACGCATTCATTATTGTATTGAAATAATCTTCCTCTTCAACTAACTAGTAGTGCGTTAAGCTGGGTAGGGTTAAAATGTTTTCTCATTTGCATAATTGCTATCTGTTCGTCCAGTTTCTTAATATATATTATCTTCCTCTTTTTATTGAAGACATTTATATTTTTAATTCCCATCGATCCAGAATTAGATTTTTATACCCTAGATGAAATCTATAGGGGTATACTAAGTTTGTCATTCCGTTTGTAACACCTCGAAATAATGATGGTAGAGCAAAATGGATTGGACACCCACACATAATATTAAAAGTTATTTTGATTTTTACATGTCCGTCCGTCCGTCCGTCTGTGCGCACGATAACTCGAGAACGCGTACACTTAGAGAGCTGAAATTTTGTACACGGACTTTAAAAAAAAAAGTAAAATTAAGTTCGAAAATGAGACAAATCGGGAAACTCCTTCGTGGGGTTGCCATACAAAACTTTCGTTTTCCACTATATATTTGGACACTGCCTGAGAACGCATCAATATAGAGAGCTGAAATTTGGTACATGGTGTTTTCTTTCTACTTGCAAATAAAATTTCAAAAATGAACTGAATCGGGCAACTCCTTCTTGGTGTTGCCATATAAAAATTTAGGATTTTAACGTATACTGTGAAAACGATCAGTCCAAGACATTTTTATTGTACTAAATGCTTCTTCAGAATACGAAATCCTATAAAATTGGTTATAATCATTTTTTCTGTCCGACAAACCGTTCTAGAAATATATGCGAAAAACCACTTCAAAAATCAAACTTGCATAGATCGGTGATCATACGAAATTTTCTGTTTTGAATACATTCAAGCATGATTGGCTTGTAGGAATATCCACGATGAGTTCTTCCTCATTCGTATGAACTTCTATCTTAGATAACGCGTCCGCATTTGTATTTTTGATTCCCTTCTTATACCTTATTACAAAGTCGAATTCTGAGAGCTTAAGTCTCCATCGCACCAATTTCGAATTTGGTTCCTTTATAGCGAACAACCACTCTAGTGGCTTGTGATCCGTCTCTATAATGAACTTTCGTAAGGCCTAAAGTATTTTGTACCCTATACTATGGCAAGAAGTTCTTTTTCGATTGTACTGCAGTTTTGCTCATGGGTACTTAAAGTCTGACTAGCAAAGCAAACAGGATGGTTTTCCTGTGAAAGAATTACACCTATGGCGTATTGGCTAGCATCGGTGGTAATGGTAAATGTTTTATCAAGATCGGGATAACGTAGAATGGGTTCGTTTACTAGCATTCTTTTTAGCGTTTCGAAACTGGTATGTATTACGGATTATTAGCTTCGACTTTCATATCTTTCTTAAGATATATCGTCATGGGTTTTGCTTTTTTGGAATAGTCCTTAATGAACTTCCTATAGTAGCCCGTAAGTCCTAGGAATTGCTTAATTTGTTTAGCCGTTTTTGGGATAGGAAAGTTTTTTATGCAATCTATTTTCTTTGGATTTGGTTTGACGCCATTTTGGGTGACAATATGGCCAAGGAATTCTGTTTCTCTTTTTAAGAATTCACACTTATCCAATTGAATTTTAAGATTGACATCTTTCAACCTTTGAAAACTCTTCCTTAAGGAATCAATATGTTCTTTGAGCGATGTCGGAAAGACAACAATATCGTCAAGGTATACCAAACAATTCTTATTGATGTATTCCCTCAGAACATTATTCATAAGCCTCTGAAACGTGGCTGGTGCTGTTTTTAGTCCAAATGGCATAGGTGTAAATTCGTAGTGGCCATTTTCTACTACACTGAATGCTGTTTTATGAATATCCTTCTTGGCGATTTCTATTTGGTGGAAACGCCTCGCTAAATCAAGGGATGTGAAGTATTGGCATCTTCCCAATTTCGTCGATGTTAGGAATCGGATATTTGTCGTCGATGGTTACCTCATTATGTTTACGGTAATCAATCACTATCTGCCAGTTAGTTTTGCCTGAGGCTTCATTTTTTTGGGTACTATCCAAATGGGCGCTGAATAAGGGGAATTACTTGGGCGTATTATATTATTGGACAACATTTCCTGAATTTGCTTCTGAACTTCTTTCTTATGTATATATGGATAGTGGTATGTTTTGCTATCATCGTTGACAGTAACGCACCCAGGATTTGGCTTGAGGGGGGGGGGGGGGGGCATAGGTGTACCAAGTCCTAACGAGTCGGAAAAATAGGGCTCTAAAGTCGCGTGTTGCACCCATCTGAGCACTTAAGGACTGCTATTGTAGATTAAAAGGTTTTATTTGATTTTATCGGACTTGTAATAATATACAGACCACATTTTATACGTAATTTGTAAATTATGTTCAGAAAATTGACATTGAATGATTTCTGTAAGAAAACTGACTTTGAGAGATTGGCGAAGTGTTATTTTCCGTGAAGTGTCGATAATTATTTTGGTAGTTGGAGTATTGGGGCTGATATCTATTATATGAGCTATTGTGATAGCTATTATTCTGGAAATTACGATGATGGTTCTGGTTTCGGTAATTATTATCTGTTCTATTATTATAGCTGCCATTACGGCGATTATTATTAGAGTTTTGTTTGCCAAAATTATTATATGGGGGTTCTTATCTGGAGTGGAGTTTCTTGTTTTTCTTATATGACTTCTATTTTGATTATAAAACGCATAGCCGTGCCATGAGCTCGTACAGGATACTCATTGCTTCTTATAGTGATTTGGAATTTCAGCAGTAAAGAATTGATGTGACAGGCTCAGGAGATTTATTTTTAAATATTTGGAGCGCTGAATTCATGTTGGCTAACAGATTTTTTCTACAGTATTTGCGTCGCTACTATTAACTAATTTCGTTTTATTATTTACTCGTCTGAGTATGTTCTTAATATCGTTATAGAAGTCTACACTATTGGTTCTAAAGGTAACACTTTTTAGCTGATCAAATAGTTCTTCGATAGTTAACCTATCCCCGAAATTATTATTTAAAACCATTTTAATTTCTGTCCATTTCGTAATAGGGTATTAATCTACCACTTCCCTAACTTTTCTTTTGAGTTTCGATTTTATTACATCCATAAATATATTCTGTGAGAAATCGTCATATTTAATTAGTAATGGGTGCACTTTGTCAATCAAATCCATGAAGTGGAGCTCTTTATAATCTCCGTTAAATTCTGGTAACCCGTGGTTCTATCGTTAAGGATGTTATGTTTTCTGTTAAGCTGCTATTCCTGATTTAATTTCCCTAATTATATCATCTAAATTTTGGAAGACTTAGGAGTCGTCCTTCCTTCTGGTGATTGAAATATTTTCTTTTTGTGTAGCTAGCTACCTTAGTTGGCCTTTTGATGCTTTTTTTGTGGTAGATTTGTTGACGCTTCACCTTTGTATAAATATTTCATTCTTGTTTTTCTCCTTTTTGTTTCAATTAATTTCGTTGTTGAGTTGTTTGCATGTAGTACATATTTTAATATGTGTATGTTAATTAAGAACAAGTAAGCTCTATTTTAATATTTTTTTTGTTCCTTTTACGTTCCTTTTAATTAGAAATTTTTTTTCACTGTTGTTGATTAAATCATTTATGTATGTATGTACATATGTATAACTTCCTTTTGGTTTAGAAAGTTTTATTAAGCACGGTTTATTCGCGTTGCAGATTAAATATAAATCTTTTTATATTTTTAATGCAGTGAATGATGTCACAAGGTATTGAAATACACGTACTTCTTAGCACTTGACATCATCTTACCGACTGCGCCATTTTTAAACAACACGAACACGTTTAATAAAAAAAAAAACTATATAGAGGATAATATATAATTAATTTTATTGTTATAAATCTTTCCGTTACACATGTGAATTATGATTATACTAAAAGTAAAGAATCTGTATATTACTATAAAAAGTAATAGTCCGACGGAACTCGACAAAAGAGTTACTTTACTTCTCGAAGATAGGATTAAAACTTGTCCTCTGTAAGATTGCAAAAGACCAATTTGGATCACGGATTATACCGGTGGTCGAAACTAGCCCACGAACATTCAACACTTGCGGTATGATATTATTATAATGGCCAGTGAAAATGACATAAAAGCACGTACGATACTTAGTGTATCGTATTAACTAAAGACTTCTGTTCGACCAACCTACAAAAAGAAAAATTAGATTAAAATTAAATTACAAAAAATCTTACCAGCATCCCACGACGACCTGAAATAAATAAAACGAATTAAAATATGAGATCAAAAGATAAATATGTATATGAATTTTTACATCAACAAACTTGTGTTTACATAGCACCTTATAGGCACTATGCAATATCAACAAACTTTATGTTCTACAACATAAAATAACACAAACAATAAAGCACAAGGTACGAACACATAATCGAATTACCTTTTACAAGGAATGCATAGATACCTTAGGTGAAATCTTGCAAATAGATTCACCTTGGCAGGTATCTATGCCATTTGTACAAGGCAGAAAAATCAACACTATTAATACATAAAAGAAAGAAGTTTATGTACTCACCTTTATTAAAATGTATAATTCCCGCGATGAATAACTGGGGTACACACAAACACTGAATTTAACACAAAAATTAATTAAAAATCAAACTCGCGCACGGCTGACATTTCGCGTATAAATAAACACGTCAAACTCCATACTCTCGCGACGTATGACATGTCACCCCGGGGTAAAAGAGACGAAGAATCGAATGGGAGCGTTCGCGTCGCGATATTTTTCACGGTTTACGGAATAATCGCGAGTTTTCGAAATTACCTTTACACCAATGAGTACGAAAGAGACGCAAAGGTGCGAAAGAGACAATAATAACGCTGAACGAAAATGAATTCTGAGAGGAATTTTGTAAATTGACATCAAATATGGCGAAACGATAAGTTATGGCAAGATTTAGGAAAACTTATCATAATTCCTCGAAATTAAAACTGATTTCTACAGGAAATATGTCGAAAAATGCAATTTGTAATTTGACTTCAAATGACTACAACGAAATCACACATTTTAGTAAAATTAAGCCTGAAAATTCAAGAATTCATTTTTATGGATACGAAATCGGAACAAAATTCTCTATAAAAAGGGGGTTCATTCTTCATTCAGTCTTCTTATTTTTCAAAGTTGTCAAGATGCGAGCACATGCAATAGCATTCCTCCCACAATTTGCAAGTTTTCAAGTGTCATCAATATAAAGAAATTGAATTTTCAGCAATGAACTTCAGAAGTATTCTCTACAAGGCCATTAGTGAAGCAGGAAAGATTTTTTAATAACTTTGTGTGTGAAATTCTTAAATCAAATTAAAGGTAAATCCTCGCATTATTCACTTTTTCTCAGCTTGCGTTAAATTTCATTGTGCATGCCAGGTGTTGGTCATACACACATGTATGAAATTAAAAAGAACGATTGGGTTCACTAACAAATTTTTTCATTTCAGCAAGTTATTTTTTTGCATATATTTGGCTCAATTAAATCGAAATTTCAAGCAATTATTAATCGTGTAAAAAATATGCCATTAGGTCAGTTTTACACAACATAATAATTGGAAACTAGATCTACATTGAATGCTAATCATTATTTACATTCAGCCATTAATAAATAACATAGTTAAGATACGCAGAAAGGGAAGTTGTTTTTTTGACCTTGTATGTATTAAACATTAACGTAGCATAATTTGTCAAGAAATTCAAGTAAAACATAGCTTTTTTGCATATTTAATTTTCCTTTATTTGTTACATTGTTACGGTCTCGCGGGAGTTTATCTCTGTTCGTAAAAGATGCTCAGAAAGCACACCTAACTGTTGTGTCAGTGCTAATCTTTATCATCTGAACTGGTGGTACTGCAGATCTTCTTTCTTTTAGGCATGTAGACGATCCGATCACCCATCAGCAGCGGTCTGAGCACAAGAGGACTCAAGCCCCGGTATATGATGCTATAGGCTGTACTCGTCTTATAAGGATTATCAGATGCCGATAAAATATGCATTTCACAAACCCAAAGTCTCGGAGAGGAGGGCTCAAGTCCCCGTTACCAGATTATTCGTACTACGGAGTCGTATTGGTATTGAACGGATATTATGATAAACAAATGAGGACTATTAAAGGGCGATCAAATTGTATTTACACCCCGAAATGAAGATTGTAAAATTAGTTAAGAATTCTTGAGATTGTATTATCTGATTCTCGTAGCTTTTGGATTGTATAACGTAGGGGTCGAGATGCCAAATCGCGAAGCCTCAAGTAGCAAATCCTACACTACAACTAGTTTAGAAGAAAAGTTCGAAGCCTTTTTAGTTAAGTATTTGAATTCTACCTTGTAATTTTTAGTAATAGTTGCTTCTTTAGCCTTTGGACTATACATTGTACCTTTTAGTAATAGTTTTCTTTAGAATTTGAATTTTATATTGAAATTTATGGAATAGTTCTCGCTTTAAACATTTAAAATCATAAGAAGTTAATTTCAAATACTGCATGTCAATGGAGCTTGACTTAGGTCTTAAGATCAATGTTCGGCAACCTCGGCCAGTCACACATTCCAAATCACTGACTTCACTAGTTTAGCTTCTACTGCGCTATCCGCTGCTCTTCACCTTAGTAGTGATAGTTTCAAAAAGTATCTGCAATTGTTCAAAAGAAAGAACTCGAGTAAAGACGTAGTCCAGGATTCCTTACAGAAACGTTGGCTAAATAATACTAGGAAAAAATCAATACTAAACATTAAAAGGAATAATAATATTAAAACAAATTAAAACTAAACATTAAAAGAAATAATAATATCAAAACATATTAAAACTAAACATTTAAAATAATAATACCAAAACAAATTAATACTAAACGTTAAGTGAAATAACTACATCAAAACAAATCAATACTAAACGTTGAAAGGAATAATATTTAAACAAATCAAAATTAATCGCCAAAACCTAACATAATATTCAAACCAGTCAAAGTCTAAACCCAGCAAATACATTAAGTGTAGTAGTGACATTTAAACAAGTCGAAATTGAGTCGAACAGACACGTTACACTATAATAATTCCTAAGTTCCGTAACACAACGAAGGTGTAAGACTTTAAGCAATTAAACACATAATAAATATACACAGATATGGATTAAAATTATCCAACAATGATTAAAAAAAAAACTTGGGCCACATAAGTAGTGCCGTGTAAGCGCGACGCAACATTTGTAAGTTCACATATCAGCTGCAGCGTGGGAATGCACTAAAGTGCCATTTTTACAAAAGACGTCAAAAACGAGAAACACAAAAAGGGTGACACCATGGTTGGCATTACTACTACTTCTCGAGCGTTAAAAGTGAACGGATGTAAAAAGAAAAAGATCTCCGATATAGCCATAATTAAAGTAGAACAGTCTGCTTAGAAAAAAAAGGTTAAAATTAAAGCTATGGAAACGGGAAAACTATAAGACCGTGATCAAGAAGAGGAAGTAACAAAGAAAAAGAAAAGATAAAGGGAAAGGAAGAAAAGGGGAAGGAATTCTGGATTCACGTGGGTCAAATTTGTAGGCAGCTGAGCCGCTGTTAAATATATAAAGGGAGAAGGACAGTGCTCCAAGTCAAAGTATAAGCTAAGTATTACATTTGGTACATTTTCTGAAATTATATATGTCTGCGGCGATAAATCTATGCGTCTTACCAATGTCAGTTTATTGAGGTCGCTGGACCTTTTCTTTTTACGACTGCTGGTTTTTATTTTATTTCGCGGCATCTTGCCTTTAGATCTAGAATTTGTGGCTTATACTACTGAAATATATATATTATATGAGTCTAGGTATTCTCTTTTTTTGTTATTTTGTTCATTTTCAGTTTTAGCGTATCCTGCTTAGCTGGTGGTATACAGGTGTTGGAGTATTAAAAGGAAAAGAATCGGTTTCGTGATTTACCCGTAAAGAAAAATCACGTGGCGCTCAACATTGTTCATTTTAGGACCACCCCATCTCCTGAGCTAACTCTACGTCACGTAGAGGACGTAGCATAATTTTGGCGCCCAACGTGGGGCCACTTGGTTAAAGGAGTACCACTTGCAATTACCCCAACTAGAATTGCTTAATTTGAGAATAAATTAATTATTCCAGCACCTGTGTAGTACCGCCAGTGATAACAGTTTTTGCAGTGATATAGCGGTAAATTAGTTTCAGTGGACTGAATAAAAATTTTTTTTTACCCGTTACTGTTGAGAATTGAACACGTCGAAGATGCCGCTGCATACAAAAGGTCAGCAATAGGTCAAGTCCGGCAACGCACTTTATTTTTTTTTTTTTGTCATAATTACTAACATAAGGTACACGTAAACGTAATTAATATATTCTTATATAAACTGTACACATAGCCCACTACTTGAGGTTAAGTTTCAATGCATGAAGTGGAAAAGTAAAATGTTTCTTATATTTGTAGAGATTATTAGTAAAGCCCTCGGACAAAACCAGGTAGTGCTGCGTCCATCCCATTGCGTCGTTATACGCTGCTAATTATACATATTTTTTTATGTATATGAATATAAGTTGCTTTGATAGATTTTTGGATATAGTGTGTGTACATGAACATATAAAAGTTTCTTCAGCTCTAAGTGGAGTAGAAGATATTGAACTGAGTATCGTAAATATATATTTAACAAGAAAACTATTCAAGTATTACTCCGCAGAGAGGATAAGAAAAAAGAAACAAAATCTAAATCCTACAATTCGATTTGATAAAGCTTTGGCCACAAAGTGGCAATGTGATACCTCCATAATAACTTGGACGGGGATATTATTAAGGAGGTTTGTTAAAAAAAAAAAAACAATTGTTACATATGATATTGGGATAGCTATGGAGTGACAAACATAATTTTCTAGTGATGTGCATACAGAAATATTTAGGTGTGTATAAGGAGTGAGATCAATAGGCATTTTGGGATCTACCTTACTAAGTTTTTTTGGAATTTTTTTTTTGAATTAACGATTTGTTTTGCCAACAATTGATTTTTCATTTTGATTTGCTATAATTCTCTCCCTTATGAGAATAAACTTTATAGAAATTATTAGACATGGGCATCTCATCTGGTATAAGTCTAAGGACCAGTGTAATTAGGTGCTCGAACCGGGATATCTTTGGTTGGAAATACTTACGCGGCAAATATTTTTTTATTAATTAAGTTAATGAATTAAGACCCATACGGGAAGTTTTTGTTACTCCGCATTTTTCATAAAATTCATACAAGTCGATGATATTTTCCAATTATCTTGAAGGAAATTAGATGAGGAAGTAGTTGCTTTCTTGGGCTGTTCTTATTGAAGAAAGAACGTCGGGTACGTTTTCTCTAACAAGGTTGAGGTTGCGTTCTTGTCATATAAAGATTTATACAGACGGTTACGCAGTCAGTTATCATAGCAATTTTTTTTTACTCATATATTAAAAGCGTGTAAATAGTGGCAACTGATTTGTATGCACGGGTTTCATATATATATATAGTTTTAAGACAATAATCAGTAATTTTGCCAAATCCTGCTGAAGAAGCATGTAGAGAAAGCCCTGTGAATGAGTCGGACTTCCTCTTGTCGTTTCTTATTGAAGTGCGCCATTGATTCTAACGGAGCTTGCATATATTGTTTTGTGTGTTCTTTTTTTTTTTTTGGGATTTTATGTATTTTGTTGTCTCTCAGTCTTTCATTAACTTCGAAATCAGAGAAGACATTGTGAATCAACTAATTTGTCCCCAAGTTTTTATTAAAACATTAATTATCAATCAAGTCAAAATCGCAAAAGCTACAGACTTTATTTGATATCTGCGGTACTCTTACGCGTAAGTGCGATCGAAGTAAACACTTTCACTTTAAAAACCATTTCCATCTTGCTGTCTGCTTTCATCGATGTTAGGAGATGCAGATTGGGCTGTTGATTAATCTATCTAATTGAATACCCCGCAACATTAGGAGGCTCTGGCTTTTGTTTCAGCGGTCATTAGTAGAACGTTTGGTTAAATATTCTTTTTTCTTGGGTCAGTGTTCTGATATTTTCGTGAGTTCCTTGGGGAAATATAAATAATTTTATTTTAAAATAGCTAAAATAAGCAGGCAACCAAGCTGTCTAAGAGTCACTCCGGCAAAGAGAAGAGGAGCTGCTGTAGTTCACAGTGTTATATTTAAGTGATAATTACTCTTATAGTTCGTTGGTCTCTTTTCGCAGTTAGATATTTTAATAAACATGGAGGTTAACAGGCTCAATCAAGAAGAGCTTACCTATGAGCTTACTATCCGTGGTCTTCCCACAGGAAAAGTGGATGATATGCGGGTCCAACTTCGAGCGGCTCTCAAAACCGAAAAGTTAGGCAAGGCGTTAGTTCTCGAACCATACCCAATTCCAGTCGAAGAAGATATAGAAGCTCTAACTAAGAAGGTAGAAGAGATAAATGGGTTATTAGTTTCATTTAGTGAGGATATAGGCTCGGCGGAGTATAAGAAGATCTTGACCAAATTAGAATGGGCATTAGGAAGACTTGCTAGGGTTGAACCCGAGGAAGAAAAAGATGTAAAAGTAAAGAAGACAATAAGGGGGAGCTAATTTTGTCCTTAGGATCTCTTCAAAGCAAGGCAGAGGGTGATGATCATGGGGTGAACACATCCGATTCGGATGATGATATGTTTACGCCTCTCAATACCACGATTCTCGCTTCGCGATCACGAGTACCATTGTATAAGTGGAAACTCACCTTTTCTGGAGAGAAAAGCCAATCGCTGAACTCATTTTTGGAACGCGTAACGGAACTGGCTGAGGCTCGGGGCGTCAGCAAAACGCAACTATTTCGATCAGCTCTAGATTTATTTCCGGCCGAGCGCTGGTATGGTATAGGGCAAATAAAGGCAATTTGTATAGTTGGGCAGATCTTAACGGGGAGTTGAAAAAGGAGTTTTTACCCGCGGACTACGATGAACGTCTCCTAGATGAGATCAAAAGAAGAACACAGGGTAGAGAAGAAACTATTGGGACTTACATCGCAGTAATGTCCAGTATATTTTCGAGGCTTGTAGATCCTCTATCGGAAGCGCAACAGCTACAAATTCTGAAAAGAAACATGGGTCCATTTTACCAAACGCAATTGGGTCTCACGGAATTTGATACAACACAAGAACTCGTCGACTTGGGTAGGCGCTTAGAGGCAGTACGCCTATCAGTGGAAACATTTAATCCTCCTCCTTCAAAGCGCAACACCAGTTTATTAGAACCAGATTTGGCGTATGTGGTTCCAGGGAACCCTTCAGTTTCTGCATTGTCGAATAATGAGAACAGTCTCAAACCAAAATTAATAAAATGTTTCAAGTGTGGTGGCGCAGGTCACATAGCTCGCTTCTGTGAGCGTAATTTGAAGTGCTATGTCTGCGGTACACCAGGTACTATTAAGCCCAGGTGCAGTAATTGTAGGAGTGTTCGATTACAGGGAGCAGATCGTACTAACGCCCATGATGCTAGAAACCAGAATGTTCAAGGTCAGGGAAACGGGAATCGAGCTCGAGTATAAGCGGCGTTTCGAGCTCAAATAGACCACTAGGAGCCGCAGTAATCAGAGAAAGTCCAGGTAGTGAGAAGGTTCACACGTTACACACGTTGGTGGATTATATTTTTACACATGTAAAAGACGATGTGCGTCCTTTCTTAACAGTATCAATTTTCGATACAGATATTATTGGGTTACTCGACTCGGGTGCATCACGTACAATTATTGGAGGGCCTGCGTGGCATTTATTGAAAATTTTTAAATTTAACTTTTGGGAAAACTGTGTCCGAGTTCGTAACACTCGCCAACGGAGAACGTATAAAAGTTTTAGGTGAAATTTGCTTACCTATAAAATTACGTAGTCAGCTGAAAATTCTAGACGTGCTAGTCATCCCGGAGCTCCTTCACAGCATGATATTTGGGACATGTAAATTCATTAGCAAGTAGATCAAAATTATCTATACCGCAAAGAGAAGATCTCGAACATTTAATCAAAAGCGCAGAAGAAAAGATGGGTAAAGGTTTGGGCTGCGCGAATCAGGTCGAACACGTAATACAGACTGACTCCACCCCTATCAAGCAGCGGTATTATCCGATCTCGCCTGCCATACAAAAAGTAATAAACGACGAGCTTGATAAAATGTTGAGAGAAGGTGTGGTGGAGCCATCAAATAGTCCTTGGCCATCACCAATTGTTATGGTGAGAAGAAAGATGGAGCCTACCGCTTCTGCGTCGACTATAGGAAGCTAAATAAAGTGACTAAGAAGGACGCATACCCCTTACCGTACATTTCTGCTACACTAGATAAATTAAGAGATGCCAGATACATGTCTTCATTAGACATTAAGTCAGCTTTTCGGCAGGTTCCCATGGCGAGAGACTCTAAACAATATACTGCCTTCACAGTCCCAGGGAGGGGACTATTCCAATTCCGTCGTATGCCGTTGGCTTGACGAACTCTCCAGCTACATGGCAGCGTTTAGTCGATAGGGTTCTCTCAGGGTATTTAGAGGAACACGTCCTTGTATATTTAGATGACGTTATAATAGTTACGCCAAGCTTTGAAGAACATTTACGGGTACTTGAAGAAATTTAAGATCGTTTGCATCAGGCTGGACTGGTAATAAATTATGTCAAATTTATATGTCAAAATTATGTAAATCAAGTCGACCCAGAGAAGGTCAAGTATCTTGGATATAACCAGCCCTAAGTAAAAAGTTTGTGTGGACACCTGAATGCGAGACTGCATTCCTGACAGTTAAAAATACATTAGTCTCGGCACCAATATTAACTTGCCCCGATTTTAGTCAACCTTTCCTTGTTCATACCGATGCCTCAGGGTATGGGCTAGGGGCAGTGTTGATGCAAAATGTTAATGGTGAGGACAAGATAATAGCCTATCTAAGTCGGTCCCTAAATAGGTGCGAAAGAAACTATTCTACGACGGAGAGGGAGTGTCTAGCAGTTCTGAGGGCTGTAATTACGGATTACGCTTCACTCGTTTGGTTACATAACTTGAAAGATCCGACCGGAAGATTGGCTCGTTGGTCGATGAGGTTACAACAGTATGATTTCGAGGTCAAGAAAGGCGAAGAACACCTACTCCCCGATTGGCTTTCGAGATCAGTACCGATAGTCAATTGTATCAGTGAGGAGCACGGAATAAGCGACAAGTGGTATCTCAACATGAAGACTCAAATTACAGCCAATCCTTCTAAATACCCAGATTGGCGTATTGAGAAAGACCGCTTGCGAAAACATGTTCGTCCTAGATATCCTGCGCTCGCCTATGAATCAGAATCTTGGAAACAAGTAGTCCCCAAAGACGAACGAAAGAGTATTATACATAACGCACATGATATACCTATTGCTGGGCATAGTGATATTCAGAAAACGTATGACAGACTTGCTCAACAGTTTTACTGGCCTAAAATGAAATCTGATGTCGCGGCGTACGTAAAGAAGTGTTTAATATGTCAATCTATAAAACCAGTTTTAAGGAAGCCGGCGGGACTCATGGCTAGTCGTAGAATTACAGATAGACCTTGGGAGACCATTAGTATGGACCTTATAGGCCCCTTACCTCGTTCAAGTCGTGGATATTTGTATATTTTAACCATAGTGGATCAGTTTAATAAATTTCCGATGTTGCTTCCATTACGTGCAGCTTCAGCTCATTCAGTCTCTACTATTCTGGAAGAAAATGTTTTCTTTTTGTTAGGTGTTCCCGGATCGTTGATATGTGACAATTCAAAAGTCAAGAATTCAAAAAGCTCTGCGAATCTTATGGTGTGGAAATCAGATACACAGCTTTCTATCATCCTCAGGCGAATCCGTCCGAAAGAACTAATCAGATAATCAAGAGCGTGCTCCGTGCGTACGTGTCAGAGAACCACAGAAAGTGGGATTTACATCTAGCAAAGATTGCTTGTGCTATCCGCACGCCCACACAGGAGAATTGCAGGTTGACACCGTTCTTTCTTAACTT
The DNA here is from genome assembly GCA_963930735.1 of Dioctria linearis. Taxonomy (NCBI): domain Eukaryota; kingdom Metazoa; phylum Arthropoda; class Insecta; order Diptera; family Asilidae; genus Dioctria; species Dioctria linearis. Next base: position 124,694,272 of record OZ005741.1, read on the forward strand.
TGGGCGTGAAATGATTACCCATGGGAAGGCTCATAAGAATTTGAAAGAAGGGGAGATATACGATCCTGTGGCTCGTTCGGAAGCTCTGGAAGAAGTCATTAGGGATGTTAGGAAAAGATTAGAAAAGGTGGCCGAACATGGAAAGCGAAGTTATGATCTACGGCGCAGGGATGAAAAGTATTACGTTAATGACCTAGTATGGCGAAAGAATTACGTGTTATCAGAAGCTTCAAAATACTTCAATGCAAAGTTAGCACCTAAATTCATCGGTCCTTTTAAGATCGTTAAAGTACTATCCCCTTGGATATTCTCACTTCAAGATGAGAAAGGCAAAGACCGAGGAGTTTGGCACGCGAAAGACCTTAAACGTTTCCACAGGAATCACGAAGACAATTGGAAAGTACATTTCCTTTTCTTGGTCGCCCCAAAAAGGCATCCATCCAGCTTCACTGGGCAACTATAGAGTATTAGGGAGTTGTAAGGGGCATTAATACATGTTATCCCAGTGACGCCTTTTGTCCCTTTAAGGAACTTATGAGAAAAGTTTAAGAAATTCTACCCTCGGCACCATCAGCTTGTTTTGTTAAAAGTACGGATGTTAAACCATCCAACACTCGGGCGACACCCGCGTATAAAATTACAATAACAATAGGTAAGGTTCTGAGGAACTCGTTTTATTTTCATATCTTTTGTTTTAGTAACACTCAGGCTTAATTTCTTTCAATTGGTATGAATTAACTAGTTTTAAACAATCTTTTTTTTTTTAGTTGAATATGGTTAGAACATTAGGATGTTTTAGTTCCTGCCTATGGATGGAATTCGTGTTGTCGTTCTTATGTCGAAAGCTTCGCCAGCTTCAGCTATATTACGGAATTGTGCAAGAATTAATAAAATCTTAGTCCGGGCAGGCCTTATGTCGATGAAAGTTGATAACAATTGGGAATTTGGATTAAAATCGTATGAATTCGTTTGAGATAAAATAGGATGTAGTTGAAGGATTGTTCGTTGTTAAACAGTAAAGGAAAAGAAGGAATTTAAAATAATGGATTAAGGATAGAAGCTTTTATGAAAACAAATATATGGAACAGGAAATTATGTATATATATGCGGCTGATTTAGGTTATAAGTTTAGTTGACTAAGGAACAAGGTTTTTTTGCGCAGTAATACTTGATATGCTGCGGATATTTAAACTACTGCAAAATGCATATGAGGGGCGTGTCGATTATTTGGTTAGTGTTATCGCATACCCTAGAAAGCAATTTGTATCTCGCATGAGATTTCTACGAAATCTCCCGGAGGAAGAGGAGGTGTATGTTACGGTCTCGTGGGAGTTTATTTCTGTTCGTAAAAGATGCTCAGAAAGCACACCTAACTGGTGTGTCAGTGCTAATCGTTATTATCTGAACTGGTGGTACTGCAGATCTTCTTTCTTTTAGGCATGTAGACGATCCGATTACCCATCAGCAGCGGTCTGAGCACAAGAGGACTCAAGCCCCGGTATATGATGCTATAGGCTGTACTCGTCTTATAAGGATTATCAGATGCCGATAAAATATGCATTTCACAAACCCAAAGTCTCGGAGAGGAGGGCTCAAGTCCCCGTTACCAGATTATTCGTACTACGGAGTCGTATTGGTATTGAACGGAAATTATGATAAACAAATGAGGACTATTAAAGGGCGATCAAATTGTATTTACACCCCGAAATGAAGATTGTAAAATTAGTTAAGAATTCTTGAGATTGTATTATCTGATTCTCGTAGCTTTTGGATTGTATAACGTAGGGGTCGAGATGCCAAATCGCGAAGCCTCAAGTAGCAAATCCTACACTACAACTAGTTTAGAAGAAAAGTTCGAAGCCTTTTTAGTTAAGTATTTGAATTCTACCTTGTAATTTTTAGTAATAGTTGCTTCTTTAGCCTTTGGACTATACATTGTACCTTTTAGTAATAGTTTTCTTTAGAATTTGAATTTTATATTGAAATTTATGGAATAGTTCTCGCTTTAAACATTTAAAATCTTAAGAAGTTAATTTCAAATACTGCATGTCAATGGAGCTTGACTTAGGTCTTAAGATCAATGTTCGGCAACCTCGGCCAGTTACACATTCCAAATCACTGACTTCACTAGTTTAGCTTCTACTGCGCTATCCGCTGCTCTTCACCTTAGTAGTGATAGTTTCAAAAAGTATCTGCAATTGTTCAAAAGAAAGAACTCGCGTAAAGACGTAGTCCAGGATTCCTTACAGAAACGTTGGCTAAATAATACTAGGAAAAAAATCAATACTAAACATTAAAAGAAATAATAATATTAAAACAAATTAAAACTAAAATTTAAAAGAAATAATAATATTAAAACAAATTAAAACTAAACATTAAAAGAAACAATAATATCAAAACATATTAAAACTAAACATTAAAAGAAATAATAATACCAAAACAAATTAATACTAAACGTTAAGTGAAATAACTACATCAAAACAAATCAATACTAAACGTTGAAAGGAATAATATTTAAACAAATCAAAATTAATCGCCAAAACCTAACATAATATTCAAACCAGCCAAAGTCTAAACCCAGCAAATACATTAAGTGTAGTAGTGACATTTAAACAAGTCGAAATTGAGTCGAACAGACACGTTACACTATAATAATTCCTAAGTTCCGTAACACAACGAAGGTGTAAGACTTTAAGCAATTAAACACATAATAAATAAACACAGATATGGATTAAAATTATCCAACAATGATTGAAAAAAAAACTCGGGCCACATAAGTAGTGCCGTGTTAGCGCGACGCAACATTTGTAAGTTCACATATCAGCTGCAGCGTGCGAATGCACTATAGTGCCATTTTTACAAAAGACGTCAAAAACGAGAAACACAAAAAGGGTGACACCATAAAAATACATGGTTGGCATTACTACTTCTTCTCGAGTGTTAAAAGTGAACGGATGTAAAAAGAAAAAGATCTCCGATAAAGCCATAATTAAAGTAGAACAGTCTGATTAGAAAAAAAGGTTAAAATTAAAGCCAAGGAAACGGGAAAACTATAAGACCATGATCAAGAAGAGGAAGTAACAAAGAAAGAGAAAAGATAAAGGGAAGGAATTCTGGACTCACGTGGGTCAAATTTGTAGGCAGCTGAGCCGCTGTTAAATATATAAAGGGAGAAGGACAGTGCTCCAAGTCAAAGTATAAGCTAAGTATTACATTTGGTACATTTTCTGAAATTATATATGTCTACGGCGATAAATCTATGCGCCTTACCATTGTCAGTTTCAGTCATCAGTCATCAGTATCAGCCATTCCTCACATGGGAGAAGTTCAAAACCGATGCTCCGATCGCTGTCATTGATTGCCCACATAAAAATGAAACAATAAAAACTGGACCTGTTGACTTAAGGCTAGAATTCAAGACATCTGAAAATATACCGGCTAATACAACAACATATTGCCTGCTTCTACACGCACGAATAGTGGAATACAGTCCGCTAACAAGTGAAGTTAGAAAGTTAAATTAAGGAGATGGCTCTCATCGTAGACATCCAAGAAATCAAAACAAACCTCAATGAATTTATCATTAAAGGTCTGGCAATTTAAATAATGAAAACCAGATGCAGCACTTTATATTTCAGCCACCGTTCAGATACAAAGATTTGACTTCAGCAAAAAGAGACAAGTAAAATGCCTCCAACACAATTTTAATGGATTCCGCTGGGATGATGGCTACATACCGTATCACAAGCTGTACACTATAGTTGAACCACTGCTTCGAAACAAAACCATATATGTAACGGAGCTGAAAAAGTTCGTTGGATGCAGAAGATAGTTGGAGAGGGTGAAATCATTATTAATGTAGAAGATGAATACAACTGTGGAAAACTAATAGAGATTGACACAAATGTGCCCGCCATCTTGCCAAGTTCATATTGGACAATATGCTATAAGAAATACTTTTATAATAAAAAATTTTATTGGAAATAAAAACAATTGTTTATAAAACATAAGACTTTTCAATACACATACCCCAGAACCCTCACTGACATTGTCTAGAATCTGTTCATGGTGATGTCATGTTGTGAAATTCGAATAATGCTGATATCTACAACTTCTCTGTTAAGAAAACGTGCAGGATTTGAAAACAGCAAAACCATGATGACGTCATGCCAATATCTAGAACTCTCCCGCTAATGCATGCTGGTAGTTCCGGCTAAGGCCGCTAGAGAACCTTACTCAAGAAATGGCGTTTGCGCCCGAACAAATGTCGCTAATATCTCGAAAACCAACGCCCGTAGAGGATTTCTGATGAAAATTGTGTTCCCCCCTCCCACCCCACATCGCCAAAAATCCTTTTCCATGAGCAAAAATAACTTGAATTATTAATACGCTAATATTTCGAAAACCAGAGCCCGTAGAGGATTTCTTGTGAAAATGTCATTACCCCCCCCCCCCCTCCCTATCTTTATTATCCCCACCACATACCCACCATCTAGAATCCATTGGCATGAACAAAAATTTCCTACTATTAACTTTAATTATTAGTTCAAAACCAAAAGCCTACATTTAGGCGCTCAAGAAAAATCATGATAAAAAGCCTATATTTAGGTGCTCCACATATCTATCTAAGAAAACCGTAGTACGGGAGCATGCTGCCAGTACCGGCTTATGCCGCTAGGGTGCAAATGACCCATCCCAGTAGTACCGGTTAATCCCGCTAGGGCGCAGTCGAGACTCAATGGTGCACCCAAGACAAAATGGTGCATCCAAGTCATAATGGTGTATCGAAGACAAATATCAATACAGCCAAGACACAAACCTACATTTAGCATGGCTCAAATGGTGTATCGAAGACACAAACCAATATAGCTTGTGCCGCTAGGGTGCAAATGATCCATCCCAGTAGTACCGGTTAATCCCGCTAGGGCGCAGTCGAGACTCAATGGTGCACCCAAGACAAAATGGTGCATCCAAGTCATAATGGTGTATCGAAGACAAATATCAATACAGCCAAGATACAAACCTACATTTATCATGGACTCAAACCACCTACCGACGGTAGCGCCATCTGTGGAGAAATCCTGGAAGCTAAACCAGTGATCCAGAACCAGCTTAGCGTAACTACTTTCACTGATGTTTCTTTTTGTTTCATTTTGATACATTTTGAGTCTGCCTCCATTAACATTAAGATATATCCACCCAAGATAGTTGGCGTAAAGCTCTAAAATATCTTATCATTTTATTTTTTTAGAGTTATTCCTCTTTAAAAAATAAGTCTCTTATTTACGGAGGGAAGCAATGATTTGCATAGACACGCACACACAAAGGCAATAATATCTAGCCTGATACACCTACCTCCAAAGTTTTCATGAGCTAAACATGCTTAAAAACATGGTTGGCTTATCAGAAAAATAAGCGAGGAAACTCGAGCACCGAATAAAGAAAGTCCGACGAGTTTAATTTTAAAATCTCGGCTTTGCGGCTGCAGAGCTTAGAACTTGGTTTTCTAATAACAGTTAGAAAAAGTTAGCTGAGAAATATAGTAACGAAAAAGAATAAGAGTGAAAGTTTTAATGTATTGCAGTCTTTAAAAAAAAACATGTTTGTTTAGATTGGTTTTTTTCAATCACAATGTGAAAAAGTTAGATGAGGAATAAAGAAACGGGAAAGAATAAGAGTGAAAGTTTTGATAGATTGAAGCGTAAAAAAATTTTTGTTTAGATTGGTTTTTTCTAATAACAATACGTGGAAGTTAGACAAGAACCAAAGTAATAGAAAAGAATGAAAGTGAAAGCTTTGATAAAAGAAGAAAAGTGAAAAATTGTTATAAAGGAAAGGTTTAATTTAAGACGGAAACTGTTAAAATAAAGAAAATAAAAAGTGAAAATAACCAAAATTCAGTGTTGTGGATCAAAACCCTCCCGCTACACAAGGTAAGATATATAATTAAAAGCGGCAGCAATGATTCCACAGTCCAATAAAGCAAATAAAAGATTTACATGGCCCCAAAACCAAATTAAAGATGCGATCGAGGTCTATGTATGGAGAAGCCGACAAACAAAATGCAGATGACTCCCCGATCCAGTATAAGTAACTTAAAATATCCACAAGGTAAAAGAGCGCAACTATTGGTGCACGTGAGCTAAGGAAGACCTTTTCAAAGGCAAAGTCGACTCCACCACCCAAAAAAATTAGCAGGAAGAACCAAAAGCGACCAATGAGCCCTATAAAAGACGCGAGGTATAGTTGGCTCCACCGTCAAGTTGTGTTAAGAAAATCAATTTTTAACGGCCAATAAGTAAAGTAAGTAAAAATAAGTACAAAAAGTTACAAGAACCTAAAACGAATATAAGCTTTTCGGAAAACATACCGATCTTACAACGTGTAAGAAGCTTGTTTCCAGATCATGTAGATCCCAAAATTAGCTCGCGACTCCTCAAGTTATAACAAGAGCTCAACCTGGATGAAAAATTAAACGCGGAAGAAAAGCTTTGATATCCAAACTCTGTTATGGGATTCACCCTTATTGATTGTCCCCAAAAAGGCGGGACCCGATGGTAAAAAAAGGTGAAATCGATTTCCGTAAATTAAGCAAATAGGCGACGCATTTCCGTTACCCCGGATCGAGGATATGCTTGACCAACTATGTCATGCCAGATATTTTACCACTCTCGATTTTGGCTATCACCAAGTTGTAGTTGTTCGAAACAAATTGCTTCGAATATATTTTTATAAACAGACAACTTCTGAAAAGAAAGTATGCTGAAAACAAAGCATAAAAAATTTAGTAAACTTGTCTCTAATCTGATTTTTCTTGATAAAAATACAGGTACACAACCCAACAAAGCTATGTATTTGTCTTTTACATAACACATTGCACGAATACAATACAAAATTATAAACCTCAACGAGCAAATCAAATAAAAATTATTTCCATATGTTTAAACCAGTTAGATCCGTGGTAAAAACCATTCCTGAAAAGGCATCATATTACAAAATATCATGCTAAAATTGAGATCTGAAAAACAAAAATAAATTCAATCTAATTACAATTTTCCTAGAAAAGGGTACGACATCTAACAAAAACATGTGTTGTCATGTAGCCTATAATGCATGGCACAAATACAATCAGATCAACCCGATCGATTTGCAACTCTATCATTATCATCATTACAAGTACCATCCAACGGGAATTTCTTCGCAACGTGATAGAGAGAATATTTTTGCAAATATAATTAATTTAACACAGCAGCATGTGAAGCTCAAAATTTCTTGTTGCTATGCATTTTTGTTCGTTGCTAGGCAAATTTTATCGCTAGTCCCGTAAGAGCACAGCTGCATTGCCAATTCTTGTAATCATGCGCCGCTGCTACTCTATCAGTGGTGTCGTGTGCAAGCAAGGGGTATATAAACGACAAGCTGACTGATCTCGATCTCTTTTTGCACTTGGCATCGCTTGGGATAGGTTGACTAGGTAGGGACTAACATTTTATATCGGGTATCGACTGATATAGAACTTTTACTAATAAATCCTTTTATTTTGGGCATTGACCGAAGTAATCATTTACTAACAAACACTTTATTTCGGGTTTTGACTGAAATAAAGAATCTTACTTCGGGTCTTGACTGAAGTTAAGTTAACACTTTAAGTCGGGTATTGACTGATTTAAAGAGCATTATTTCGGGGATTGACTGAAATAATCATTTACTAACAAACACTTTATTTCGGGTTTTGACTGAAATAAAGAATCTTACTTCGGGTCTTGACTGAAGTTAAGTTAACACTTTAAGTCGGGTATTGACTGATTTAAAGAGCATTATTTCGGGGATTGACTGAAATAATCGTTTACTAACAAACACTTTATTTCGGGTTTTGACTGAAATAAAGAATCTTACTTCGGGTATTGACTGAAGTCAAGATAACACTTTAAGTCGGGTTTTGACTGATTTAAAGAGCATTATTTCGGGGATTGACTGGAATAATCACATACTAACATACACTTTATTTCGGGTTTTCACTGAAATAAAGAATCTTACTTCGGGTCTTGACTGAAGTTAAGATAAGACTTTAATTCGGGTATTGACTGATTTAAAGCAAATTGTATCTCGGGTCTTGACTGAGATCAAAATTACTAACATTAACACTTTATTACTGGTCTAGACGGGAATAAAGAATTGTACTAATAAAATATTAGAACAAAGGATCTTAACATTAGCTTAAAGTCAACCTCCTCAAATGCCAAGTTTAGATCGGTGAGTACCAGCCACTTGTAACATTTTAATACTTATTCATATATCTATTTGACTATATTTTGACTTATATACACATATATATATTATACATTTCATGTGCATATCTATTTTACACATATATTTTTATTACAATTTTTTTTGACGATCTTATATTATAACTTGGTGCTAATAAGTGTTTTAGTGTAATACAAAAATCTCAGACCCAAACTTATGTACAGAGTTTTGTCTCAACATATCTATTTTTGGAAATCGTGCATTACAAATCTGTGTTATTAAGTGTGTTTTCTAGTGTGTGTGCATCTCTGACCTATTTCCTTATATTTAATCTGATCTGAATACAAGTAGTGAGAAAATCCAAGAAACAAGTGTCAGTTTAAGGAACGTTAAAAGAAGTGGACAGTGTTTTTGTAGTTATAAGAAGATAGACCACTGATCTTAATCCGTAATTATCAGTGCATTCATTGCAGTCTTCAGTAAATTCAAATTTGCGTGCACGTTCTAACTACGGGCAGTACAGTAGTGGATAAAAAAGATCGAAATAAAGCTGCTTTTAGAACTAGCTATATGCTCTACGAATTCAAGCGTATGCAATTCGGACTCAAATGAGCTCCCGCTACATTTCAACGCCTCATGAACTTCATTCTAACAGGCCTGCAATGCCTCGAATGCTTCGTTTATCTTGACGACATTGTTATTTATGGTAAAAACCTAAATGACCAAAATGATAAACTGCGAAAGGTCCCCAACAAATTGAGCGAAAACAGTCTAACTACAGCCAGAGAAACGCCAGTTTTTGAGAAAAGAAGTTGTTTACCTAGGGCATTAATGCTCTAGTAAAGGTGCACTAACAGACCCCAGAAACGGTCTGCGTTCAAATATTTCCTGTTTCAAAAAGGGTAGCAAGCTCAGTCATTTTTAGGACTTGCCAATTACTACAGGAAGTTCATACCGGACTTTCCCAAGATCGAACATCCAATGACGAATTTACTCCGAAAGGATATCAAATTCACTTGGACCGAGGAATATCAAGAAGTATTTCAAAGCACCTCTTCTAATCCATCAATTTTTCCAGTGTGCAGTTTCTATCTGGTAATCGGACAAATAAAACCGAAGCTCTACATCTACACAGTAAGTCCCATGAAAAACCCAGGAGTATTGTATGAGGACTTAGGAAAATTGCAAGTATACCACACTACATGGGGTATACCAACGGAAATAAACCTAATGGAACTGGACAATCAAAAATTAATGGCAGAACAGTCGGAGCATCTAGTGTATCGAATATGTGCAAATCTGTTGTGATCACAATTGCTCGTACTTCCCAGCGCTTCCGGGGAGGAGCGATTGGGGAGGAAGTTTTTTTTTTCTTTACCACAAAATAAACAAGAATTTTGGCACTAGTCAAAATTTATCTCTTTATTGTGTTTTTTTTTGTACATCTGTGTTATTCTTTTTTTTTTTTTTTTTTTTTTTTTTTTAAATACAAATATACCACTTTTCTTCTAAGTCACCTTTAACTAATTATTTTCGAATAATTAATTCTTATATTTTTCACTGACACAAAATAGAAGGTTTAAAATTCCAAATTGCTTTTTCCTTTCTAATTTCTTTTTCTAGTATCTCACAGAAAAATTATTGGTTACTTTTATTCGACCGATATAATTAATTCCTCCTTTGGGATACTCAAGCGTCGGCTTCAAAAAACGAACTCCTCGAAGTTTGGGCTTGCCGGCCCCAGGTACCCATGGTCACCTTTTTTTAAAAGCTTTTTTTCTTTTTGCTTTCTCACGACGATGAAAAATCGTACGTGAGAAAATGCACAAAAGTTTTTGATGCGAGCTATATGCATCTATGCAAATCTGTAATCTGATATGCACTTGTGCGCCCGTCTTGAAATATTAATTTTAAGAGGGCGCGAATAATCGTGATAATTGTATGTATGTATGTACATACAATTAGATTGAAAAAATAGGTTACTATACCTATGTACATAGTACATACGGAAAAAAAGTGAGAAGACACTGTATGTAGGTAAGTGTGCGTACCGTGTGAGTGGAATGTGTGTCTGATAACAAAATGCAATTTATGCTAAATTGCATTTTGTTATAATATGGGAATGCATTTTTAAATGCATTTTAAATTTTGATTGGGATTTTAAAATGATATAATTTTTGATTTTCAGGGTCATCTTGTAATACTTCAATATATTGCATAGGGCAATATATTGATGTATTCACCTTATGGTTGTGATTCGGGGCATTTGGTACCTGTGTCACAACATCCCTCCCCCTGGGGAAAAGAAAGTTTTATTCTTTGTAGAAGAAAACTTTCTTTCTCAACAATGACGGAGTTTCTTAAACAAAATTGTAAGCTCCTATTTATATAGGCAAATTAGATATGTTTGGCTATTTACATATTATTGCAAGAGGAGAAGTTACATACATTATTAATTTTTTTTATTTATTCTCATCTACTGAAGTTATTTTAATATTTATATTTTCTTTATGCAAAAAAAAATTTTATATACTATTTATTTATATATATATATACTATTTTATATACTATTTATAAAATAGAAAAAAGGTATTATTATTCTATAAGCATAGTTATAATGGTAAGGAATATACATGACTAATAACTTGGTTGCACGAAAAAAAAATCTATAGTTTTAGTAACCAGGATTTAATAACGGGTTTATAAAGTGGATAGTAGCTAATAATAATTATATAGGTATATACACATATATATATATATTTTTTTTTATAATTTTACAACCACTGCATTTGCATTAATTATTTATTTATTTGTATAAATTCATATTTTTTTCTTTTTTTCTCTTCTTCTCTTTTAAATGGATTTTCCTTTCTTTTTTTTTGTATACATAACTACATACATATTTAGCAATAAAATGTCCGGTATTATTCACCTCTGAAATTGTTTATTAATATTTTGTTTAGATGGAGATGGATATAGGAGGATAAGAATTGGGAAGCGAGAGGTTATCGTTTTTTGTTGTCATTGTCTGTAAGTTAGCATTCGTAGGTTAAACGTTTTCAGCCGATTTCCTTTTAGGTGCTGGGGTTAACTTGAACGTAAATCTTCGTGGTGCAGCTCTAGGCATATCTTCAAGTTCATGTTCGAGGGTTATGTTTTGGATGTTCGTTCTTTTGGTTTATATTTAATGTACATATAAGCACAGGCAATAGAGGTGATTAAAGCAATTGTCACATATGATATTGCATAGTGGTGAATATGATGATTATTTATTGGATTTAAAGGAATTAATTCCTGATTTTTTTTGGGAACGAAGGGATTCGAGAAGTTTCTCTAGATCCGTTTTTGTTGTAATATTTAAGGGATTTGTTTCTATAAACGTTTCCATGGGAGAAGACGTCATATTCCGTATTATATTGGAAATACTTATCGTTGGGATAAAATGGGAATTGAATTTGGAAACTTTTACGCTATGTCCGTGCAAGATGAGTTCCTTGCTGCGAACATAGCAACCGGGATAAATATACTGTTGAATATCACCATACCATATAAATTAGTAGATAATAGAAATAAAAGTAGCAAAATTCCATAAAAACAAACAGATGAATGTATGTATATAACATTCATCATAATTGCTAAATTTCACTGCTCTTACAGCAAAATTTGTTGACTAGAAATTTCCCACATTCTTGTCGCTACAAAATCGTCTGACAATGAAATTACAATCCGACAAAAATATTTTGTGATGATAAGGTGTGGGAAATTATGAAATAATAAATTTTCACGTTGCTTAGATTTTAGCGTTTTACGAAAATGTCAAATAAGCATCTTTTTATAATAAAAATGTAATTTTGTGTAAAATAAAATATAGTACAGTTTTTACTTTCATCGAAGCAGGTGTTTATATTTTACCCAGTTCTCGTCAAATCGTCGCACTAGTTTTGTACTAGGGTGACATCACAAGGTTGCATAGGTATTGTACTTAGGCAACGTTATTCTACATCGGGCGGCAATTAAGTCATTTGAATTGTCGCGGTACAAAAAACATTTGGTGACCCCGACGTGATTCTCTATTAAGAGAATTGCACTACACTGCTTCCATAGCGAGGAAGGCCACAGACATCAGCATCAAAGGTAAATTTATAACAGCAGCCTATTACTGCTGCACATCATAAAGGATCATTACAAAGGCTAAAATCAAGAAGTTTTATTCTGTTTCGAACCATGGCTGATGCAGAAGTTGAACGGATGCTGCAAGATCAGGATGCTATTGGTAGTAAACTAGAAAAGCTACCAATAAATTTCGGCAAAGATCCATTAGACCGTAAAACTGAAGATTACATTGCAAAGAGAATACAGTTATCAGACAAATACTGGCGTGCAATTCAATCAAACCACAAAAAACTCACTCCATTCCAGGAGCGGCTTGCCAGTTCACACTACTTCAAGAAAGAGTACTTCAAAGAGCTAGAACAGGTGTATCTTACACTAAACAGTTTATTATTGGAACATCAAGCGAAGATCGTGTCCACAGCTCCCACTACAGAAGGTAATCATGGAGCGACAAGCTCAGCAGGCGCTGCATCCAGCAGCAACAATAAGCAGGCTGATGAAAGCAGTGATAACTTAGATGATGAGGAAGGTAGTGGCGACGACGACAGCGATGACAATGTTAAACAAAATAACAACGGACGAAAACCTTCCTTAATTTCGGAACTATATGAAGACAAAACTATGGATGTGGTCGCTTGCAAGCTAAAACGCAAACAAAAGGCCCTAATGAGGCTCACAACACACCAAATAAGAGATATTGAGTCAAGGCAGGATCAACAGCATCCAAGCCAATATTTCAAGCTAAAAATTGACATACTCAAACAATATCAGAGAGAGATGGTTGACAATGACCAACAAATTTGGGAAATTGCCAATGAAGACAATCCACTGGGCTATAAATCAGATCTGTTCTACGACCTCGATGGCTGGACGCAAGATACTATCATTTCACTCGAACAGCAAGTATCAATTCTTGAAGATAAATCCACCGAGCAGCCTGCACCTTCAAGACCACAAGAAGGCTTGATTAAATTGCCAAAGATTTCTCTGCCCATATTTGATGGCAACTATTTACAGTGGACACAGTTCCGTGATCTGTATGTCCAGCTAATACACAACCATACTATAAGCAACACTCAGAAGATGTTCTATCTAAAAACCAATCTGAGCGGAGAAGCAAGGGCGTTAATTCAACATCTACAAATTTCTAATGGGAATTACGACGATGCATGGGGTATCCTGAATAACCGATATAATAATAAGCGGTTACTTGTTACGGCGATATTAAGTCGATTGCTGTCACAACCAACAATTCAAGCTGAATCAGCTGCAGCTATTAAGAGCCTGCACGACACAACCAATGAATGTCTGTATGGACTGAAAAATTTAGGATTGCCCACAGAAACTTGGGATCCTTTGATAATACATATAGTAATCAAAAAATTAGACAAAACTACGCATGGCTTATACGAGCAATCACTAGAAGCACCAAGCGAACTAGACACAATTGGGAACATCCTGAAATTTCTAGAAACTCGATTTCAGTCCCTAGAAGCTCTTGGAGGCCGAACTGTATGCAACGTAAGAAATAGCCCGTAACTTACAAATCAGTCGAAATCATCCGCATTCATAGCAACCTCAATGAATAGCAAGTGTATCATCTGTAAGCAGAGTCACCCATTATATTCTTGCAAAGACTTCCTTTCCAAGAGCCCATCAAGCAGGCTTGACATAGTTAGAAAACATAATCAATGTGTAAACTGCATGAAGGGGAGCCATTCCGCTAAGCATTGCTCTCTTAGAGGTTGTAAAATGTGTTCATAAAAACATAACACCTTATTATATCTTGAAGGAGTTATGTTTTGTTAAGTACTGTAATTGTGAAGTTACGAAACAACGAGGGATTGGAAGTGGAGTGCAGGGCAATACTAGATTCAGGCTCTCAATTGAATTTTATCACAGAGCAGCTGACGAAGAAACTGTGGTTAAGACAAACATTTGACCCATTGCAAATTCAAGGCATTGGTCAAAGCCCACAGAGGGCAAACAAGAGGATCAATGTAGAACTGCGATAAAGAACATGTAGCTTCTCAACCAGAATTGAAGCGCATGTTCTGCCAGAAATAACAACACATCAACCATATCAGTCTTTGGATATCACAAACTGGTCCATACCACGGTACATTGAGTTAGCAGACCTGGGATTCAATCGTCCATTGAAAATCGACCTGCTTATAGGAGCAGACACACTTTTTCCAGCTACTCCTAGTTGGACAGATTAAACTAGAAGATGGCCTTCCCATCTTGCAAAACACTAAATTAGGCTGGATAGTCAGTGGAAAAACGTCGAACGCATCCGCTACCAATGTCTTGTGTGGTATTTGCTCCGAAGAACAAGAAGCCAAACTAAATGAACAACTTGAACGGTTTTGGAAACAAGAAGAAGTTGACTCTACTAATCCAACCTTGTCGGCCTCAGAAATTAAGTGTGAATCACACTTCAACCAAAACGTGAGAAGGGACGAAACAGGTCGCTTTGTGGTAAGGCTGCCCTTCGCAAATGAAGCAACGAACCTAGGAGAGTCGAAAGACATCGCGCTTAATAGATTTTATTCGTTAGAACGAAAGCTGACTAGAAATCCTGATATAAAGACGCAGTACATTGACTTCCTTAACGAATATAAGAATCTTGGGCATATGGAAGAGATCAGTTTAAAAGAAATCTCAGGCCCATATTACTTCCTTCCACATCACTGCGTGACTAAGCCAGATAGCACCACCACGAAGCTTCGGGTAGTTTTCGATGCATCAATGAAAACGTCATCGAACGTTTCATTGAACGACATCTTATACACTGGGCCCACTATTCAAGCTGAGCTCTTCTCCATATTACTACGATTTCGCCTACCACGGTATGTATTCACAGCGGATATAGAAAAAATGTACCGCCAAGTAGTACTGGACAAGGATGACAGGAAATATCAACTAATCCTTTGGAGATATGATCCATCCAAGCAGTTGAAGTGTTAGCAATTATCTACGGTTACTTACGGTGTAAGAACGGCTCACTACTTGGCGACGAAATGTCTTCAACGACTGGCAGGCCAAATGGCAGAACAAAGCCCTCTGGGAGCCGCAACACTCATTCAAGATTTTTACGTCGACGACGTTATGACTGGTTGCAATAGTCTCAGTGAAGCCATAGAAACACAAGAACAATTAACTCAGATTCTCCAATCTGGAGGATTCAAATTACGTAAGTGGTGCGCGAACCACACGGAATTATTAGAAAATATGGCTTCAGAAGACAGAGCACCGCAGCTAGAACTCCATGGCGATAATGACTGCCACGTAAAGACTTTGGGAATAACATGGCTGCCACGTTCTGATGAGTTTGCTATCAAAACTCAATGGACAGATGAACAAAGTATTACCAAGAGAAGTGTTTTGTCAAACATAGCTCATCTATTTGACCCTCTTGGTTTCATGAGTCCGGTTATTGTAAAGATGAAGATATTCTTACGAGAATTGTGGGCACTTAACCTTGGCTGGGACGATAAACTACCAGACGAACATAGCTCTATCTGGATCAACTTTCGTCAGAGTTTTGGCATCTTAAGTGACATAAAAATACAAAGACATGTTAGTTCAGGAAATGTGCCGTGCTCTATGCAATTGCATGCTTTCTCAGATGCATCTGAACAAGCATTAGCGGCTGTAATATATATACGATCTATTCTCCAGAATGAACTTATAATAGTGAGATTGCTATGTGCCAAATCGAAAGCAGCACCAAAGAAAAACGTAACAATACCCAGATTAGAGTTGTGCGTTGCCAAGTTAACTGCCAACTTAATGCATCGAGTTAAGGAGGATTTGAAATGGAATCAACCCTGTTATTATTGGTCTGATTCAGAAATTGTGCTAGCCTGGCTAAATTCATCATCATCTTCACATTACACATTTGTAGCGAATCGCATAGCTGCAATCCAAGAAGTAAGCACTGCCGATCAGTGGCTCCATGTACCATCAAAACACAACCCTGCTGATCTTCCTTCACGGGGAACTACGCCAGAGCGCCTAAAGAACAATTCTCTAATGGTGGTATGGCCCACTCTTCCTACATGGGCATCAATCCTCATGGCCGCTAAAACCATCAAATTTGACGACAGACTTGGAAAAGAGACAGGCAAAAGTGGTACTATCAACAATCACAAGGAGGATTTCTATTTTAGAAGGTATTGGTCACAGAAATTCGTTCAAATATTTACAAAGAACGTTGGCATACATCCTGAGATTTATTGAAAACATCGGTCAATTGCCGAAGGAACGTAAAAACGATCAGCTTAGCGTACAAGAATTAGATGGTGCATTAATGGTGATCTTAAAGGTAGTTCAACAGCAAGGTTTTGAAGAAGACATAGCACATCTTCAAGGAAGTAAGCACGTTAATGCAAACAGCAGCTGATGCAGTCTGAGCCCATTCTTAGATGAAACGGGAATTATAAGAGTAGGAGGAAGGCTTCAAGAATCCGAATTGCCTTACGACGCTAAACATCCGATTCTTCTACCATATGGTCACCACGTAACCAAATTATTAATGACTCATATTCATGAAACAACCTCACACGTAGGCGCACAAGCACTACTGGCAATAACAAGACAAAAATTTTGGCCGATCAAAGGAAAAACTGTTGCCGGGTCAATAATTCAAAATTGCGTCCGTTGCTGCAAATTTAAGCCGAAACTCTTTGGGCAGTTTATGGGAAATCTTCCTGTTCACAGAGTTCAACCGTCAAGACCATTTATCAACGTGGGAATTGACTTCTGTGGACCCTTCTCCATTCATTTCAAGCTGAGAGGTGAGAGACCTCAAAAATGTTACGTGGCCATATTTTGTTGCTTTTCCACCAAAGCAGTCCATATAGAAGTGGTAAGCGATCTTAGTACCGATGCATTTGTTGGAGCCCTGAAGCGATTTGTGAGTAGGCAAGGTAACTGTAGAAATATTTACTGTGACAATGCAACTAACTTCGTGGGAGCCAGCAACCAGTTAAAGGAGATTCAACAAGCAGTGTATAGCAAAAATGCTGAAGGAAAAATAACACAGTTCTGCACAAATAGAGGCATTGACTTCCATTTTATCCCACCAAGAGCTCCTCACTTCGGTGGCCTATGGGAAGCTGCAGTGAAGTCAGCTAAGCATTTATTTAAAAAGAGTGTAGCTCCAGCTTCCCTGACTTTTGAAGAATTAACGACAATAATGACAGAGATTGAGGCAATTTTGAACTCAAGGCCTATAACACCAATGTCAAGCAATCCAAATGATCTTTGTGCGCTAACACCAGGTCATTTTCTAATTGGCGAACCACTAACAAGTGCTGTTGATCCCAATGCACATTCTTCAAAGACGTCTCTGCTCAAAAATTGGAAACAAATATCAGAGTTAAAAAACCAGTTCTGGCAGCGATGGACAAGGGAGTACTTATGTGAGTTGCAGCATCGCTACAAATGGAAGCAGCGCTGCGAAAACTTGCAGCCAGGGACTATGGTCGTGATAAAGGATGACGATCTCCCTCCGATAAGTTGGCAATTAGGACGAATAGTCAACACTATTAAGGGACCAGATGGCTTGGTTCGAGTGGCTGATGTCAAAACAACATCCGGAATATTAAAACGGCCGATACATAAATTAGCTCCATTACCTATAGAGCAAGAACAATACATTTCCGCTGGAGTCGAGCCTTCAGCAGATCCTAATATCCAGAGCACTCTTCCTTCAGGCAACAAGCGAGAAGAAGAGAGAGAAACGCAACATGGGACTCCTGCAAAAAAATCCCGACGTGCAATGTCACCTATAAGTTTTGTTCTTCTGGCATGCCTGATTGTACCAATATTAGCGAACAGTCCAATACAGTTATCTCCTTTCAAAACTCAACCAGGATTGTACTTTGAAAGCATGGGATCCACTCACCTCGTGACCAACGAATGGAAACTGATCATATACATACTATAACTTGGAATCATACTGGAAGGAGCTTGAAAACATCAAGAATGGGATAAACAATCTAAGAAAGATTTGTGATTCAACAAGCGACACTCAAGCATGCACACAAACAGTTGTTCAATTTTCTGACACAGTAACAGAACTCGAAAACAACAATTCGTTGCTCACCCGTGACTCGAGTTCAAGACATAGAAGGGCCCCATTAGATATTGTTGGAAATCTTGCACATTCCTTATTTGGAGTATTGGATTCGACTTATGCCGAGAAAATGACTCAAATAATAAATAATCTTGAAGGTAATCAGCAACATCTACTGGAATTACTAAAAAACCAAACTTCTATAGTGGACTCAACGGTAAATGTAATCAAAAAATCTAGTGAGATAATGGAAGGTCGACTACAAGAGTTTGAAGTGCATATAAATCGAACCATTCTCCAACTTAAAGGGATAACCAAGGAAGTTCAAGAACAAAGAATCTTAGAAATGTTCAACGCTTTGGCAGTGCGTTTAATTTTAGCAACCACCAACTATCAACGAATGCAGAAAATGTTGCTGGATGTCATTATAGACACTCACCACGGAAAGATGAATCCCACACTACTAACACCGAAGCAGTTTCGAAATCATTTAATTATTATCAAGGAAAATCTACCACCAACTTTGCGGTTACCAGCAAATCAAGGTAATTTATTGGAACTCTACAGCCTCATGACCGTTGAAGTGCGAGTAGCAAAAACACAGTTGATCTTCAGGGTGAAACTACCACTACTTTCTTACGAACCATTCGAATTACTACGAATTGTTCCGGTTCCAGTTTTGGTTAACGACTCATTTGTGATCATCGAGCCGTCATCTCAATTCCTCATAATCAATCTACATCGTGATCAAAACTATCCGTTGTCAGAACAAGAAATGGCAATGTGTTCTACAATTGGCCACTTCAATCATCTATGCAAGCAGCATCATCCTCTATTCAGAAAGGGAGCTAACACCAGCGCCTGTGAAATTGGATTTCTCACAAACTCTCCATCATTACCTACCTGCAAGATTAACAAATCCTACAATACACCCCGATGAATACAACTTGTCAGTTCGAACCATTGGATCTACATCATGAAGGAAGAAATAACAATAAACATTGTATGCGGAAACACAGTTGTTCAAAAATCACTATCAGGATCAGGAGTACTCAATATCAGCAATGGCTGCACCATCAAAGATGAATCAACTACTATCCAAGCACATAACCTATACCCTTCTACATTAAGAGCATCGTTTATCCCTACCAAGAATTTAACTGAAATTTTAGGGCCAGTTGAGATTGCAGAACTCTGGTATAAACCCGCAGAACATCAAAATATCTCCAATGACATTATTGAGCTTAAGGATAAACTACAACAACTACGTGTTGCAGAAGACTCCACCAAGGTTATCGCTCATCAAGATGCCCATCAGTTTGCCATCGGATACATTGGGCTGCTCATAACTCTAATCATCTGTAGTTATCTCCTCTGGAAGCATCTCACAAGACAACTTCCAGCAACACGACCATTGCCACCAATTCCGGTAGCTAGAGTAACACGACCCAACAATGTAGACTCTCAATTCAGCCTCAGACCTGAAACGGTGGAAATGGTTGAACTTAACGTTCAACGCGGGGGAGGATGTTGAATATCACCATACCATATAAATTAGTAGATAATAGAAATAAAGGTAGCAAAATTCCATAAAAACAAACAGATGAATGTATGTATATAACATTCATCATAATTGCTAAATTTCACTGCTCTTACAGCAAAATTTGTTGACTAGACATTTCCCACATTCTTGTCGCCACAAAATCGTCTGGCAATGAAATTAGAATCCGACAAAAATATTTTGTGATGATAAGGTGTGGGAAATTATGAAATAATAAATTTTCACGTTGCTTAGATTTTAGCGTTTTACGAAAATGTCAAATAAGCATCTTTTTATTATAAAAATGTAATTTTGTGTAAAATAAAATATAGTACAGTTTTTACTTTTATCGAAGCAGGTGTTTATATTTTACCCAGTTCTCGTCAAATCACCGCACTAGTTTTGTACTAGGGTGACATCACAAGGTTGCATAGGTATTGTACTTAGGCAACGTTATTCTACATCGGGCGGCAATTAAGTCATTTGAATTGTCGCGGTACAAAAAACATATACATTGTTCCTGTTCCTTGCAGGCTTTTTGAATTGATCGAATTTTCACAAATTATATCTATGTCTAGGGATTCTTTTAAGGAGAAAAGCCAAGCGTTCGGCTGCGTTAATTGCTTCCAACAATAATCTTGTTCTAATGTAAGGATTTTACATTTTGATGTAATTGGTTCCTTTTTTATCAGATTTACTTCGCATTGGTTTGTTTTTGTATTTGCGTTAAGGATCGGTGATGATATCCTGCAATAGAAATGCATATGATCCAACGTTGCGCAACTATGGATATCATGTAATGCTAGTTCAACGTAGTGCTCACGATAGTAGTCTATTAGTATGTATTCCTTTGCTGGTTCGATATATACGAATGATCCGTTAAGGAGTGTGGGTAATGGCATTACTTTGAATAATTGGTATGGTTCCTTGAATGGAAGTGGAATTCGGAGCTCGATAATTATTTTATTATTGAAAATATTCGCTGCTATTGTACTCAATTTGTAAAATTGTGATAAAATATTGTCTCTGGAATTTATAGGAAGCATCAGTGAATTTGGTAATTCTTGCCTGATCTTTGATAAAAGCTCCTCAATATTTTTCGGTGATACTAGTGTAGGATGGAATTTCCCATGCTTGGAATCTGTTAAAATATCTATTAATTCCGACTGGGTATTTTGGTATCTGAATGCCATTAACGAAACCAGGGAAATAAGTGATTCAATTGCGATGGATATTTTGTTATCCAATGTTCTGTTTTCCATTAATGATGTAGCTATTTGTGCTGATATAAGTTTTTTGTGCATATACAGGAATTCCTTCTCAATTGCGGCTTTTGTCTTATTAAATATGTGGCTGTTTCTTCTACTATTACAGTTTGGCTTTTCATAAGCGATAGGAGGGAGTTTTGGCTAAGGGTGAGATTATGGATTTGCTCGTCATAAATCTTGGCATCATCTTCGTCTTATGTGCCGAAAAGAGCTTTAGAGATTTAACCTATATCATTGAAAAGAGCTCTTTGTTTTCTATTTTGGGTCACAAGTAACATATTCCTATACTCTATGTTTGCTAATATAAGATTTATTTGTAACAACGTACCGTTACAAGTGTGGCTCAAGGCTGAGTGTTTGTCCAGCTTCTGGCAGGTCGCCGTAATTTGTTGGGCTATGAACTTGATGTTGTTGAATTCTGTTTTAAAATTTTCCAGGTCGTAGAATGTCACTAATTTCCACTCGTTGGTGTAGAAATTGGCTCTGCCAATTTCCTAAAAATAAATGCCTGCAGTAGCATTTAGCTGCTTTACCTCTATTCCTGAGCCGTAGATTAAGGGGATGAAAATTAGAATGAATGCTATATGCATCCTTTTGGAAACCTGAAAGATGATATTGTATTATTCGCTCGGAATGAAGAGGATGATGAAGTTGTTGATATTACTCTGAAAAAAGTTTTAAGTCATTGTTGTGGACTCTTTTATTTTTATTATTGATTCTGATGGTGGAATTTTCGGGGGAATTAATCTCTATTATCTCATACGGACCTGACCATAGTGGTGAGAATTTGTTCTCTGGAACTCTGCTCTTAAGTAGGACTTTATCGCCAGTATTAAATGATTTTTGGACGGAGTTCTTATCGTATTGCAATTTTGATCTTTCTTTGTTTGCCATGGCTATGTCTTTAGCTATTTTGAAGCTATGCTGTAGACGCGGTTTTAAATCGTTTGCATAATTGTCATAATTATAGCAAACGGCTGGAGAAGATTTTAATTATTCGGGATTTCGGCTGGGAATCCGTTTAGGAGTTCGCGTGGAGTATAATTAGTACTCGAATGAGGGGTTGTATTATATACAAACATGGCATAAGGAATCCATGTATCCCAGTCTTGTGGATCTTTTGCTACATAAGATCGGAGATATTCTGATGAGGTTCTGTGACTTCTTTCCAATGCACCATTCGTTTGAGGGTGATATGGAGTAGTTTAAGTCATTTTATTCTTATTAATTTAGATACCTCGGCGAACATGCCACTTATGAGGTTACAGCCTTGATCTGTGAGGATACTTTCTGGAATACCATGTCGACAAACTATTGTTGTCGTGAAGGCTTCCGCTAGTGTCTTAGACTCAGTGTCGACTATGCGAATAGCCTCAGAAAATTTTGAAAGGTCGTCTTGAAATGTAAGGATGTATTTGTTTCCAGAATGAGAAATTGGGAGAGGTCCTACAACATCTAGGTACACTCTTCCGAAAGGTTTGGAGCTAATGCTGGAGATTTTCATTGGAATTTAAGGGTTTCTGGATACTTTGTTCACCTGACAAAGTTTACATTTCCTTACATATTTGACCACGTCCTCTGACATGCCAGGCCAGTAGAATTGCTTTTTCATTCTTTTAATTGTACGAGAAACGCCTTGATGGCCTCCCGTCGGTAATGAGTGAAAATCCTTTAATACTTGTTCGATATCTTTATTGTCTGATAAGTATTTAATTGAATCCTGATGCAGTTTTATGTTTATTTGCTTATTAGCGAAGACCTGGATAAAAATGTTTTTGATAATTATTAGATTTTGTGGGTCTAATATCGGGAAGGAGATATTTATTTGTTTTAACTGATTTGCTTCTGTGTATGAGCAGGTCTCAGTTAAAATCTTTTCGAGGTCTGATCTATCTCTTTGGGATCGACAAGGTAAATTAATTGTTGATATGATTACTGTTGAGTCGTTTTTCTTGAAGAAGTTCAGTTTATTTGCTAGAAGTGGAGATTTATCTGAAAATTTTATTTTCGAAGCCAACACTCTTTTAAGTTCTGTATCTTGCATTGGTAAGATGAAAAATTTAGGATTCGCATACTTAGTTAGTAGGAGAGGAAAATTTGTCTCAGTTATTATGACTGAGGAATTATTTACAGGTGATGGAGTTGGGCTTGGAGTAGTTACACTTGCGTTGGGTGTATTTATATTCGCCTGAGCTCTGGCTTGATTTCTAGTTACCACATTTACGAAGGTGGTTGGTTCTGCAGAATGTTCGGGATTTTCCGGAATTGCTCTAATGAGAGCATCTACATTTGTGTTGAGCTTACCTGATTTGTGGACTATCTTGTAGTCATATTCCTCAAGACGTATTCTCCATCTCATCAGTCTTGAGGAGTGATCTTTAAGATTCATGAGCCATACTAATGGTTTATGGTCAGTTATAATTGTAAACTGTCTGCCATAAACGTATGGTCTGAATTGCTCAACTGCGAACACGATAGCAAAGAGCTCCTTTTCTATTGTTGAGTAACGAGTCTCTGCACCATTGAGAACTCGACTCACGTAGGCGATTGGATGATCTCCTTGATCATCAACTTGAGAAAGGACTGCTCCGATAGCGTAGTCACTGGCATCGGAGGTGACAAAAAATTCTTTGCCGAAATCAGGATAAGATAGAATTGGTGCTGAAATTAATTTATTTCGTAATTCGTCGAACTTGAAAGGGATATCTTTTTTCAAAAGATTTGTAAGTGGTTTTGCAATTTTTGAAAAATTTGGTATAAAGCGGCGATAGTAGCCGACGAAACCAAGGAAGGCTTTAATATCTTTCTCCTTCTTGGGTCTGGGATAGGACTGAACTGACTTAATCTTCGCTGGGTCTGGTTTGACTCCATTTTCTGTAATAATGTGCCCTAAATACATAATTTCCTTTCTTAGGAAATGGCACTTGTCGGGTTGAAGTTTGAGGTTGAAATTGAGAAGACGGCTAAATACTGCTGTGAGACTGGAATTGTGGTCTTTGAGATTGTATCCATGGACTACAATATCGTCCATGTATACGAAGCAATAGATGCCTTGAAGCCCAGATAAGACATTATTCATGGCTCGTTGAAAAGTAGCAGGGGCTCCTTTTAAACCAAATGGCATACGATTATATTCGTAGTGGCCATAGGGTGTGCTAAAGGCAGTTTTCTCCCTGTCCTTCGAGTCCATTTTTATCTGGT
Source organism: Dioctria linearis (assembly GCA_963930735.1). NCBI lineage: Eukaryota > Metazoa > Arthropoda > Insecta > Diptera > Asilidae > Dioctria > Dioctria linearis. The sequence continues at coordinate 124,718,726 of OZ005741.1, forward strand.
GGAATCCACTGGCTAAGTCGAGTGTGGTAAAATATTTCGACTTCCCCAACTGGTCTAATATATCAGTGATATTAGGCAGTGGGTACGCATCGCCAATAGTAATGTCGTTAATACGACGAAAGTGTACCACTACTCGCCACTTTTTGTTTCCATTCTCATTTGGTTTTTTTGGAACCAGGAGAAGTGGAGAATTCCAGGGACTATGTGAAGGTCTGATGATGTCTGACTCAAGCATTTCTTGTATTTGCCGGTTTATCTCAGTTCGGCTTGCTTCGGGAAGTCGATAAGGCTTGGTATAGATGGGCGGTTTGTCTTAGAGTGTCTCGATTTTGTGGGTAATAGCATCTGTATAAGATAGGAAATCCCCTTCTATGAAGAAGAGATCGTTGAATTCCCTACAGATATTGCGAATACTCTCAGATTCCTCTGAATTACAGTGATCCAATTTGATAAGGTTTTGCAGTTTATTTATTCTGCCCTTAATTGGATCTCTGTCAGAGTCTGTTGAGATTACCACAAAGTCGTCCAAGTCTTGGTAAACTGGGTTCACCTCGTAAGGTGCCAGATCGGCGTCCTCCTCCTTTGTGTTGAGGATTAGGACTTTTGCCATACCGTTGACTGGTTCGACTATCGAATTTCCAAGAAAAAAACCTTGCCTTATTTCCTTCTTGAAACAGACCGATTGATTTTGAATAGAAGGAGTTGGAATTTCAATAATATATTCTGATTGAGCCGGAATTTTAATTTTATTTAATTTATCCGATTCTTTCGGATTTTTAATTGGAAGGAGATGTGACTCCAACTTTTGTGGAATTTGAAAGGAGTTATTCGATGATTCCGACTCGATAGAATTTGAAGGAGATAAAACTTTATTGAAGTTCTTTGACTTCTTTTCTGATCTATTTCTGGAATTCACTTTTTGTGAATTTGTTGATGAAGCAGATAGAATTTTTTATATTTAGCCTTTTGTGCGGCTGTAGATGGAGATATACTTTTATGTTGTTGCTTCATATCTTGTGAAGCCTTGGATGGAGATAGAATTTTATTTAATTCAGCCTTTTTTCTAGCTATAGATGGAGATAGATTTTCATTATTTTTGGTCTTCACTTCTGATGGAGTATTGGATAGAGATCGATTGTTATTGCTTTGTGCAGTTGATGGAGATGGGATTGTATTAATATTTTTATTGGAGAATGTTATCTCCGTATATAATAAACTTTTAGTTCGAGACCTCTTTTCTGGGTTTTCGCTTTTCAAATAAACATAAGGGTAATTTGAATAGTATTGTTCATATGGATAAGATGAATCAGATTCATTAACTTCCAGAGAAATGAATTTATTTTTATAGTCGATACTCGCATTGTATCGAGATAAAAAATCATGACCAAGCAGGCCATCGTATGAGAGGATGCAGTTATTTCCCACTATTTGAAATGGGTGTTCTAGTATGGAGTTATTTTGTGCAGATTCCAGAGATAATTTCGCGAAAATGAGTCCTTCTGTAGAAGTTGACTCTGTAAACAAAGTATTTATATTGCAGACAGCATCTCTGTAGCAGATACTGTCTGGTTTCAGTGGATGGAGTTTTATTAAGCTGAGCTCTGCTCCTGTATCAATCAAAAAGGTAAGCTTCGGAGCAGAACAGATGTCGACAGGCAAGGAAAGCGTTAGTGAATTTTTATTTATTTGGACGGGGATATGTATTGATTTATTTTCGTCTAGTTTCCTGTCGATATTGCCTCGGGCTTTCGATGAATCTGTGCCGTTGTTTCTATTTGCGAGGGGTTGCCGAAATTGACCCCCGCCGAATCCAGTTTCCCTGCCTGGATGCCGATGAAGTTCGATTATTCTTCCTATTTGGAGAAGGCGACCTAGCCGAGATATTGGCATTATTATATCCCGGCGGTGAAGTTCGACTTTCTCGGAATACTGGCTGCTGCCAGTTCCTATTTTGAGGCTGTCTGTCAGCCGCATTTGTTGGTGGAGTACTGCTCACCTTTTGGAAATTATTTTGATTTCCTGGGCTGTCGTCAAAGCGATTATTATTCGCAGCTCTTGTCCTGCATTCTTCAATAGAATGGCCCATCTTATGACAATATCGACAACTAGGGACCTGTAATGGAGATGTAGCATTCTTAAAATCTGGAGGACGTTGTAATTGCGAGTTTAGCTTCGGAACTGCGTTGATATTTTTGGTGGAGCTTTGTATCACCGGGCAGCTTGATGCAGCATGCCCCAGTCTATTGCATTTGAAGCAGCGAAGACTTGAATTTATTGCTTGCGCAAATGGAGTTTGATGTATCTTGTTTTGTGCTTGGGAAACAAGTTGTTTCTGCTCTAAGCGTGATGCATGCTCCAAGATGTGTGATTTTAATACAGAAAAGAATTTTTCGGAATGCACTTTGGCTAAAGTTTGGAGTTGTTGATTGGATAATCCGTCCTCTATTGCTCTTACGGCCTGTCTCTCGTTATCTTTTAAAAGGGACTTTAAAAGAACTCTATCGCTTGTATATGAGTGTGTTGCTTCATTTAGTTTGGATAGAGTTGTGCTAAGTCTCTGAAGGAAATCTTTCACGCTTTCCCCTATTCTCTGTTTAGAATTATTTAATTGAGACTGTAGCGTAGTTCTGGGAATTTTTACCTCAAAAGTTTGAGTTAAAATTGATTTTAATGTGTGCCAATCTTCAACTTGATTGTACCTGAAAATATCATATGCATCTGCAGATAATTTACTCCTTATTAAGCTAAGGAGGGAGTGCTTTTCGATTGTCGTCGTTGCTGTTATTGTTGTTATTGTTGTTATGTCTTGTAAATGTATACTTTTTGAATTCTGAAAGTACAGTGTTTCTCTGAGATTGGGCTCGTGCTTCCCAGTGTATGTTAAGTATTTAACTCTATACACAGCTGGGCTCACTGTTTGTTTACATGCAGTGTTGGGGGCTCCAGCTGTCGGCAGTGATTGGCGTAATACTTTGTAATTATGATTGCAAGGTATTGCGCTGGTCAAGGTCAAGGTCGCTTCCGCCTGGTCGAATGGAGGTGTGCACGGCTGATTCGATAAATCAGGTTGGTCAGTTAGAAGTTGGATTTTATTAGAGATAGCGATTCGGTATCCAATTAGTTTAGTTTAAATTCGGGAGTTCGATAGCGAGTAACAGTTATGTAATAATATCTTTGAATAATGCAAGTGTTTTTACTGGGGATACGACATTTAGCGCAGCCAGTTAAAAGTAGGTAAGTGGTATCTTTTTTAGTCAAATTTTTATTTTTCATTTTTGTTTGTGTTTTATAGCAGTTAATGCTTTTTAGCTGCTCCATTTTTTTTTATTTTGTGAGAGTAATGCTTTTTTAGCTGCTCCATTTTTTTTCTTGTATTTTATGGAAGTTAATGCTTTTTAGCCGCTCCATCTTTTTATTTTGTGGGAGTAATGCTTTTCAGCTGCTCATTTTTTTTAATTTGTGGGAGTAATGGTTTTTTTTAGCTGGTCTAATTTTTTTTTGTATTTTGTGGGAGTAATGGTTTTTTAGCTGCTCCACTCTTAAGCTAATTTACGTTTCAGGTGAGATTTATGGGAGAAGAGAAAACGGGTATAAATTGTTGTGATTGTGGTATAGCATAAGATTGTTGTTGCGTGAGATTGTTTTTGGTTTGGTGGTCTGAGTTTTAGTTAATACATAGTGTGATAGTGTGGTGTGTAAATGGAGTAGTTTCAGTAGTTCAATAGATTAAGTAAGTAAATTCTAATTTTTCGAAATGTACGGCGTATTAAGGGATATAATTTTGGTCATTGGGAAGTTTTCAAATGCTAGGTGAAAAATTTAAGGTGGCAGTACAATTGCAGGTATTCGGGGGCTAATATTCGTTAAACGTGGAACAAATATTGAATATTAGGAAAGTTTATTGGTGAAACCCCGTCGAAAATTCAAGCTTTCGCGTTTAGGGTTTTTAAGCAATTAATTACGGTCGGGGAGAAGTGTTTGAAAGGGAAGGGTAAATTAAGTAATGACTATAAATGTCAGTGGGAAGAAGTAACGTCGTAACGGGGGAAGAATTGCTACGAGTTAAGGATCAGGAAAAAGAATTGTAAACCAAAACGCAGGAATTGAACGAGTGACAGTTGACAGTTGACAGTGACAGTAAAAAGCACAAAAGGAGAAACCTTGGATTTGGTGATAACATCTACCTTTGAAGTTATTGGTAGAATTGAGCAAGATGCAGATCATGCATTGGATGAGTGCAAACAAGAAAACAGGGCTTTAAAAGGAACCATAAAGTCTTCAGAAAGGCAATTGGAGGAGGCAGACAACACTGCCACGGAACTAGAGCAAGAATTAGGGGTCGCACCATTACAGCCAGAGGAGGTGCAATTTCGAGGGATTTTTAAGAAGTGGTCACCGAAGAAATTAGTTTTCCGCGAACGGCAGCGAGAAGCAGGAACAAGTACTTCAGGGCAGGCAGAAATAGTGAAAGCTAAAAAGCAGACCTTAGCAAAGACGAGTAAAGGACAAGTGCCGAAATATAAACGAGAAACCCAGAGAAACCAGCAAGGGAAACCATGGCCGATGTTTATGATAAAGTCATGGACTTGGTGTCCAGATATCTACCAACATTTTCCGGAGAAAGAACGCCAAAACTGTGAAAGGAAGTTCACCGTTTCTTGATAGCATGCGTACAATGGCCCGGTGACGGCATAAAAGACTATGCGGATAGACTTAAGAGCTACTGTGTCAAATCAGGGCAGCAGTTTCGGGTAAATTTCCAGGCAAAGACGAAACAACTGCTTTCAACTGTATACAATCATATAAAATTTGTTGTTCCTGCAAAGTATTAAGTTGGAGATTTTGTACGCATCAGCAAATACAAGCATATATTTGAGAAAGGCTATACACCAAACTGAACGGCTGTGATTTTTAAAATTATTAAAGTTCAAAACACAAACCCCATCACATATCAGCTGGAAGATTATCAAGGAAATCCAATCACAGGAGGCTTTTTTGCTGAAAGTTAAACACCCAAACGTATATCTCGTAGAGAAAATCTTAAAAAGAGTGTACATAAAGCTTACGTTAAATGGCTCGGATTTTCATCAAAACACAATTCTTGGATTAATAACAAAGATGTTTTATAATTTTTTGAAAAAACACCTATAATACAATTTAAAATAAATATATCTTTATAATAGTAGTTACGCTATTAGAGTCCTGGACCACCGTTTTAGCTTCCAGGATTTCGACACAGATGGCGCCACCGTAGGGGGTGCGTCTATTGATCTTTCGAGTGCAAAAACCTTTTCTTGAGTAAAGTTCCCTAGCGGTATTAGCCGGTACTACATAATGCCATTTCTTGGGTAAGGTTTCCTAGTGGCATTATTGGGTACTACAGGCATTTACAAGTCCATAGTGAAGATCGTGGTAGGGGGTTGAGAGTAGGTACTGTAAGTTATGTATTAAGTTAAAAGTTTTGATGAATGGTAGTTGGTATTGATCTCTTCGAAATGGTGTTGTATGAGTATCCGGAGATCGAAAAAAAAGTTAAAAAGTTGATAATGCTTCAAGTTCTATAGTGAAGACCACGATGTTGAGAGTGGGTATTTGGAACGATATAAGTCTAGTACGATCTGGAAGTATTATTTATTCATCTTTAGATCTTACCATGAAAGTATTAGGCTGGGTGTGGATTAAATTAAAAGGTTTGACGGAAGAAGGTGGAGTTATTATATTAATATAGTATTATATTTTGCCTTAGATGAGTACTTGAGAGCTGTGAGTAATATGTGGAATATGTTGTAGATGAGTAGTGAAAGTTGAATAAGTAAGATTCCCAATTCCTTTACTGAAAAAAAAACAACAACTGTAAATGCAGTTCATCAATGAGTTTATTGAATTCTGGCACGATTGGCAAGAGAGGAAAGCTGACTTCCTTTTCTTAGTCAACGGCGGGATGTTGGTAAGCTGCAAATTCGATCCTTTATCGAATGAACCGAACTGGGTGTCAAGCTTCAAGTTTGTTGCCCAAAGTATATCCGATAGCAGCTCTTCTCCCAATCGGCGTTGATTCTTTATTTTAATAGAATAAATAAACACTTGGCAGCACAAACATACAAGCACAGCTTGGAGTTTGTGTTGCGCAGCCAATCACGCTGGCTGACGAAGGCGAAACTCTAACCGAGTATTTCTTCCAACCGAGTACTTTTACCAGGCAACTACATGACGTACTGCTTCTTGTTTGAAAAGCGGTTAAGCTGTTATTTGACCTGTTTAAAAGCTGTTAAGCTGTTACATGAGCTGTTTGAAAAGCTGTTAAGCTGTTATTAGACCTGTTTGAAAAGCTGTTAAGGTGTTATCAGACCTATTTTAAAGCTGTTAAGCTGTTATCAGAGCTGTTTTAAAACCCGTTTACCTGTTATCTGACCTGTTGGAAAAAGCTGTTTATCTGTTATCAGATCTGTTTTGAAAAGTGGTATATAATCCCCTGCGGCGTAGTTGATTATGGTAAGTTAAGGTTATAGCCTCCAAGACTCACACTTCCGGGTCAAGGTCAAGGACAAAATGACCTTCTGGTTTCAAAGGCAATGCCAGAGGCCAAGGTCACGCCCACGTGTCAACCTGTTTTCTAACGCTCACGCTCAACCTAGCATTCTGGGTAAAAGGTTCAACCGTCCGATTAAGAGCCCTCTGTAGTAGGCAAATATTATTAAAGAATTCTTTCAGGAGTTCTGGACTTAGTAGGGAAATTGAATAAAAAAATAACATATGTATATAAAATATCATTATCGATTTATTATAAATTAAAAAAAATATTAACATTTAATTCTTAGTGTATAATTCTATTGTTGGGCTTCCTTATTTCAATATATCTATAACTATAATATATTCTTTATTTTCCAATAATGTACATATATCTTAGACTATAATACAGTTAAAACAAATCACTTCAATAAATGGAACTATAACTATTTGTAATACATTTTTTTATTTACAATACACTAGACTTATGTCATATGTTTCCTGCGGTTGGTCCTTGTTGCTCTGATGGATTTCAGTAATGTTTCCCAATAGTAGAGTATCCGTTGTGTTACTAACATTTAATTCCACGGTTGGGCTTCCTTAACTCAATATAATTTTTTGTTTCTCACATTCAGGAATATGTGATGCTAATTCTTTAGCAGAATAAAAATAGAACAAACATCTATCGCAAATATACAATCTAGCCTTATGTTTTGAAGTTTGTTTCCATGCAAGCCGTGAAAGATATTTAATCCAGCAGAAATGGAACCTGGTACATTTATCATCATTATCATCATCATCATCAGCGGCATCATCATCATCATCATCATCATCATCATCCTGCTCATAGTTATCTTGTATCATTAATACATTCACATGTCGCTTCATACTGTGTTTCGTTGGTCTAACTAGAACAGTGGTGAGGTAGCGCTCTTTCTGTAGGATGAATACGTTTATTGATATATCGTTCTGGTCTTCAAATTGTTTAATTTGCTTAAGCGTCATGGGAAATGCTATTCCAGTTATTATATTAGCACATTAGAATAATGTGGATATGATGAAGTCCTATCGGAGTGAACATTTGCAGGATATAGCGCTGATGTTACGGCACAAGCGAAGCACTATTTTTTACATTGATGCAAGCTTGCTTTAAAGCAATGTGCTTCAGTAGTACGAAGATCCTCGGTGCTGTTCAAATTTGTTGATATGTACTGCTAAAAGTATAATGAAGTCCAATGTCCAGCAACTATCTTTTTTCTGAAACTCATCCAGCTGAGTGAGTATTGAATCCAAAATGTTAACTTTGTACCACTCATTTAAATTATCGTGGAGCAGTTCTTGCTTGTAAATATTTAATATCTTTTATAACCTCATTGTCACCAACATCTTTAACAAAATGAGCACACAACTTTGTATTAACTTTAATATTGAGATGGCGTTTTAAAATATTCTTAATACGGCGTATAAATAAATCACCAACATCCTGTATAAATAGCTTAGGATCTGTATGGTTTATATTTACAATAACTCCTGCTCTAATTCTGTCTGTGAATAATGATTTTATTTCCTCCGACTTTACAAAATCACATTTTCTTACACGATGAGTACTTTCTCCACCTCGACAGGTGGCTTTCAATAACAATCTCGGCGATTTAGTGTGTCCAATATAGCTCCCAATATGCCGTTTTGTACCACTTTTTTTACTAGAAGAACTTTCATTTATTGGCGCGGCTGACATTTTTATTTGACCTATCGCTGAGGCTCAACAAAACTGACTGATGACTCTTACATTAATATCTACTACCGCCTACTTTCACCAAAGCCCTAAATTGAAACCTAATGCTTTCATGTCTTTTTAACCACCCCAATAACCATATGGTCTATTTTTAGGTATCGAATTTCATAACATGCTGCAATGATCACGATTTCCTCTGCTCATACTCAAAACAAGTATTAACATTTTCTTGACATCGATTCAACGTTTTTATGAACATATTTAAGTCTTGGTAAGGAAGCCGTGAAACTATTTTGCTTCAATCAAATAAGCACATATATCACCAATCTAGTGCACAACATACATCGATTCAATCCCCATGAAAGTTTTTCTTTTACACTACGCAACATTATATTATATCATCTCAGTGTTGCATACATACATATCCACAGCTGGCAAGTATATGACCAAGTCCCAAGTGAGATGGTTTCAAACTATGGGGTTCACTAAAGCTTCCTAATGTGTTAGAACAAAACAGATGATATGAAATAACATGGGATTTTGCCGAACTCTCATAGCCTAACACAGAAAAGGATCATGGGAGACATTTGCTAGATCGGTTTTTGGATGTGAAACACAGAGAAAATTTTATAACTTAAGATATAAAAATAAATAAGGAATTTGATGTGAATAAATATTGTGTGAAAAAATTGATTTGCTATATATTATTTACAGTTGTTGTTGTTTTTCAGTAAACGAATTTGGAATCTTACATTTTCAACTTTCACTACTCATCTACAACATATTCCACATATTACTCACAGCTCTCAAGTACTCATCTAAGGCAACATATTATACTATAATAAATCGAGAATGATATTTTATATATGTTATTCTCTTTATTCAATTTCCCTACTAAGTCCAGAACTCCTGAAAGTATTCTTTAATAATATTTGCCTACTAGAGAGGGCTCTTAATCGGACGGTTGAACCTTTTACCCAGAATGCTAGGTTGAGCGTGAGAAAACACGTTGACACGTGAGCTTGACCTTGGCCTCTGGCATCACCTTTGAAACCGGAATGGTATTTTGTCCTTGACCTTGATCCAGAAGTATGTCTTGGCGGCTACAACCTTCATCAACTACGTCACAGGGGACTTTATAAAGCTTTTCAAAACAGATAAACAGCTTTTAAACAGGTCTGATAATAGCTTAACAGCTTTTAAAACAGCTCTGATAACAGCTTAACAGCTTTTAAACAGGTCTGATAACAGCTTAACAGCTTTTTAAACAGGTCTGATAACAGCGTAATAGCTTTCAAACAGGTCTGATAACATCTTAACAGCTTTAAAACAGCTCTGATAACAGCTTAACAGCTTTTAAACAGGTCTGATAACAGCTTAACAGCTTTTTAAACAGGTCTGATAACAGCTTAACGTCTTTTAAAACAGGTCTGATAACAGCTTAGCAGCTTATAAAACAGCTCTGATAAAAGCTTAACAGCTTTCAAACAGGTCAAATAACAGCTAAACGGTTGTTGTTGTTTTTCAGTACAGGAATTGGGAATCTTACATTTTCAACTTTCACTACTCATCTACAACATATTCCACATATTACTCACAGCTCTCAAGTAGTCATCTAAAGCAACATATTATACTATATTAATATAATAACTCCACCTTCTTTCGTCAAAACATTTAATTTAATCCACTTCCAACCTAATACTTTCATGGTAAGATCTAAAGATGAATAAGTAATACTTCCAAATCGTACTAGACGTATATCATTCCAAATACCCACTCTCAACATCGTGGTCTTCACTATTGAACTTGAAGCATTATCAACTTTTTAACTTTTTTTTCGATCTTCCGGATACTCATAAAACACCATTTCGAGGAGATAAATACCAAATACCATCCATCAAAACTTATAACTTAATACATAGCTTAGAGTACCTACTCTCAGCCCCCCACCATGGTCTTCACTATGGACTTGTGGAGAACCATTAAATGCCCGTAGTACCCACTAATACCACTAGGGAACCTTACTCAAGAAATGGCATTATGTAGTACCTGCTAATGCCGATAGGGAACCTTACTCAGCAAATGGTGTTTGCACTCGAAAGATCAATACACGCACCCCCTAAACCCAATAATAATAATAATAATTTGCTAAGAAAACATCAAACCAAGGTGATGTCATGTTGTAAAATTCGAATGATGCTGATATCTACAACTTCCCCGCTAATAAAACTTATTTGGGCGCAGCACCTGTAAACAGCAAGAACCAAGATGATGTTATACGTGATATCTACAAGTTCCTCGCTAATAAAAGAAAACAGCAAAACCAAGGCGTGCTGGTAGTACCGATTAATGCCACTAGGGTACCTTACTCAAGAAATGGTGTTTGCACTCGAATCCTGTCTAGGCGCATGCTGATATCTACAACTTCTCCGTTAATAAAAGAAAACAGCAAAAGCAAGGCATGCTGGTGCTGGAACTTTACTAAATAAATGGCCTTTGCACGCGAATCCAAATTATGGAATATGCTAAATTGTATCAGGGGATTGGATGGGAAACATATTACCATTAAATGCTTGTAGTGCCCACTAATGCCACTAGGGAAACTTACTCAAGAAATGGCATCTGTTCTCGAGTCCTGTAAAAGCCTAGGCGCATGCTGATATTTACAATTTCCCTGCTGTTACAAACTCAGGAATAGGATGGTAAAAGAAAAACGGTTTTAATTTCTAGTAGACTTTTTTATTCTGCGTCTAGAACTCAACTACTTAATTTTATATTTTTTAATCTGTTCAATCGTCAAATCGACTTCAAAAATTATTTGCTTTGTCATTTCAGCAACTTTCAAACACTTCCGATTAGCAAATTAACTGCCCCAGTTACTTAATTAATCGATCACCTAAACTCAATTTACTGCAGTACGGAAATGTGTAAAAGTTATTGAGTAAGCAAAACAATGACGATAATTTATGACTTAGACTTCACAACATTTCTTCCCCCTTCGCAAGATTGATTAAATATTTTTTTTTTTATTATTAAAGAATTTTATCAAAATATAAAAAGGTTTATCCATTTTATCTTAATAATGTCTTACGACTAAAAAGATAGATTGCTACGTATAATAAAATTGATTATATGGAAACGAAACAATAAAGGTTTTCCTATCATCAACAAAAAATGCAAATAGGAAAAAAATTCAAAAATCTAAGAAAGGTAGAAAAATTAGGATTGAAGACTTACTTTCATACAATACATAATTTTACATATTTGTAGTTTTCTAATAATGATATTTTTTATCGAGTTTTATTCTCTTATATATCTAGTTTTTTAATTGACAATTAGGTTTTTTTTATATAAAACGTTACATTATACTCCAGCGATATATTTATTAATGACCTCCGTTTAAGCTACATTTCAAGGTTGCATTAGTCATGACATTTATACTAATTACATTTCGCCAATTAAAGATATTATATATCTATATGATATATTCGAATTTTAAGAAAGAACGTTATAAATCTATATATATACAGGGTGTTCCGTAAATGTCTTTAATCCTTTAAGGGGATGAAAAAAGAGGTCATTTGGGTCAAAAAAGTCTAGATACTTTTATATCGAACTCCACTAGGTTTTCGAGTAAATCGATAATATCGATTTTCGAGATTTTGCATACCTCTTCAGAGTAATTTCGTTATAAGTTCTATTATAATTAATGGATTGTGACGTTCAAACCTTTATTTAAAAGAACACATATTGGCTTTTCTAAGAATATATAATAAGTTATAATTGTGCCTTCAATTATTTAAAAAAAAAACAGTTTTCTTTGGAATTTTTTATTTCACCAAAATTTGTGTCGCGCTTCAGTGTACATTTATTCGAAATATCACCATTGCACGAACTTGGCAAAACTATGAAGAAATTTGCGCATTATGTCCCCTTTCCAAAATGACCTCCGTAAGTGCTATCAACAAAAAACAATCAAAAGTTATAAGCAAACATTTGGAAGATGTGCCCATCGAGGTAATCTTCAGTTTTTTCGTAGGATTCTATCTCCTCCTACAGTTTTTAACCTACGACAACCACTTATATGTCATTATACGGGAATATGAACTGGCTATTAGATAGGGTACCTTTCGATTTCGAATTTCGAAAATGGATTGGGTAATTTCGAAAAAACAGTTTTTTACCAAACTTGATATTTACGTAGATTTCGTTATTCCGCATCTTCATTTTTGCGGGAGGGGCGGGAGTTCAAAGTTTCAACTTTAAGCGGCTATATTTTCTCAACCAAGCATTGCTCTAGCAAGTAAGTCCTAAATTCATAAATCGAAAAGACATTTTTGGTGATTTTTATTCAAATATAGTCGCCGGTATCTTTGAGAACCTTTTGAGTTTTAATAAGGTTTTTGTGGTAAAGGTGGCGGAATTGGTATGATTGGATTAAGTGTAGAAGTGTCCACTTTTAATTTCGAACTTGATGCAGAATTTTTCGGGGTTTCTAAGGGTTCTAGGTTGGCATTTCCGCGTTTGGAATCCTTATTTGTACTAGGTGGGCTAGTTTGAAAATGTGGCTGTCTTCGAAAGAAACATATAAAAACAATTATTACTATTACACCTAGTAATACTAGGACACCACTGTTTATGTGAGTTTGAGTATTATTGAGTTCGGCATCCCTACGTCTTTCTATTTGAGACAGTTCTGCTTCGAAATCTTCTAAAGTCTTGCTGTTCGCTCTTAAGACGTTGTCATAACTGTGGTGTGTCTTAAGGAATGGTGCGGGCATATTTTGTTTGGTTATAAGCTTGTTAGAGAACAGCTTGCTGTTGAGAATTTTTTGAAGAAGTTTTGAATTCTCAATAAGTATTGGTTCCGGCTGATGAAAGGGAAAGGTAATTTCCTCATTACCTTCATAAGGAATTTCAACAGTTCCTAGGGTATATTTGCAATTTTGATTTAATAGTAATATTCCGGTGCCATTAATTTCCTTATGTGAGCAATTTTTTTCGCAATTAGATAACAGAGAGTGCGGACTTTGAAAACTGAACAACCAAGCATTCCTGCGCACTAGCTTTACCAGAAATTCCAGGGATCTTTCTATGATTCTGTAACCGCATGATTTGGGTACTTGTGGAGCGTTATGCAACAAATTGAAAAGACAATTTTCGCGTTCGGCACCAATAGACTTAACTTGCCTTTGGGCGCATATGTGTACGGTGGGGTATAGTTTAGAATTGCATTTAATACAGCCTTCACGAAACTCCTCATTAGTTAGTACGATGAGATGTGTTTCCTGTGTTCCATTTAAAAGAAAACTCGTTTCTAAATCTATAATTGTTGGTAGTAAATGCAATTTATTTAGAATATATTCTTCTTCTTCTAAAAGTGGGAGCTTAATACGTATGAGCATGTGTCTATTATACTGATCGAAATATACTTCAATGATTTGCTTCAGCAAGTGAAAATCAATGACGCTCAGATGGGAACCCTTAGTAATTTCTGCATACGCCTCAAGTAATTTCCTAGGAGAAATAATTAGAGGGTACAGGCGATGTTGCTGTAATGAGTTAATGATGGTAAAGTATTCCGTAATATGGTTATTGACAGATTGTAGAGCAGTTAAAATATATATGAATAACTGATTAAGATCTGCCTGTAACTGTACTGCGCGTAAATCGAAATTAGTTTTGTTTAATTCGCTAATTAGTTTCTCTGAAAAGTCACTAATCTTTATTTCTATTTGTTCTTGGTAATTAGACAAATTATGTAGCTGCTTACTATAGGTGTCGAAACTAGTTTTCATTATTGTTACCTGTTTCTGCATAAAATGAAGTGATTCTTTGTCGTGGTCCTCCAATCTTTGTAACCTTGAGTATACGTCTTTTGCGTCTTCACTATCCATGGTCCCAAATAAGTATTTTGAAATTTTTCCAACTGCATCAAATAGTTCCCTCTTTTCACGCTTTGGAGATAAAAACCTATGCTTTCTAGTTGGGCTCTTATTTTGGATGTAATATGTTTTATTTCGTCGTACCAATGAAGGCAATATTTGGTGTCCTTTTCTTGAATTTTAAACAATTTCTCCACGGCTTCCTCGCAATTTATTACGAACGCCAGGGTATCGTCTTCGTTCACGAATGGTATTTTTGTAAACATATTCCAATTGGATTGGTAAACGAAACTGGGACTTATTGGCTCAAAGAGGATCCCAGATGGATTGAGCCGGTTTATTGTGACCTGGCCACCAGTTGTCAATGCTTGTACGGCTATGATGAGCACCACTAATGCAAACATAATTCCTATATAGGGGAGAATTTACTCAAAATACGAAGACTTTTAAATTTTTATATATACATAGATTTTTAAGTTATTATATAGAGTAAGTTATAAAAAGAATTAATAAGAAAAAGGGATATTTAAAACTTTTTAAGTCTGTTGTTGTGTACTCTTTTAAGTGTTCTACCTATGTGAATAGGGCAGTTTACGTCGCTGTCTACTCGTTTCACCTCAAATGGTCCTGTCCATATCGGGGAAAGTTTGTGCTTCTTCGCGGCATTCCGCAATAACACTTTATCTCCTATGTGAAATCTTTCTACTCTTAAGCTCTGATCGTAATATTTCTTCGCTGCCTTTTTACTGGAAATTAGATTTTCTATTGCTTTTCGACGGATTCTTTGCATTTTACATTTAATGTATTCGCAGTAGTCATCGAAATTATAAACAGGCTCTGGATCTTTATTTAAATTGGTTGGTAAAGGATTTTGAAATCCGTATAGAGCATAGATAGGGGTATATTTACTGCTCGTATGTAACGAATGGTTATGAGCATAGGCAGCTTCTGGCAACCAATCATCCCAACTAGAGGGGTTGTCCTCTACTACGCTTCGTAAATATTCCACTAGAGGCCTATGAGCCCTCTCTAGAGATCCATTGGACTGAGGATGGTAAGCCGTCGTTTCTAGTTCCTTTATTCACAGTAATTTGCACACTCGTCTAAAAAGATTACTTGTGAAGTTTGTCCCCTGGTCAGCAATCAGCTTCTTGGGAATTATACAATATTTGAGTATAATGTTTTTATAAAAACAGTTAGCAACCGTTGTGGCTTCGCTGTCAGCCAGAGGGAAACAATCTAGCATTTTTATTAAATCATCGCGGAAAGTTAAAATATACTTATTCCCTTGGTGAGTTGTGGGAAGCGGTCCAACAATATCCAGATACACCTTATCAAAGGGTTTTTCGGCCGTGTCACTGATCACCATCGGCATCCTGGTGGACTTGTCCGTTTTATTCTGCTGACTTTTTAATATGTGTATTTATATCCTTTAGCATATTTTTCCACTTGTAAAAAGCCCGCAACCTTTTATAGGTTTTGTACACTCCCATGTGCCCTCCTAATGGTGTCATCAATACGATCATGCAAAGAATTATTTCTAAAAAATAATATTTTTTCTCATCAAATTCTTTACCCACAAATTCAACGTTCACACAAAATAAAATGCATACTTGCACTTTATTTTTCTCACCGTCCGTAAGAAAGAGTTAAATTTCATGTGATAACGTTCATTCCAACAAAAGTTTTATACATTTAAGTTTCATGTGAAACCGTTGAATTTCTGGATATATAACCTTGGTTCCCATAACTTATCTTTAAGGTAAAATTGATATAAATATAGAGTAAAAATGAATAGCGAACTTACTTAGAATTCAGTCACCAAGCAGGTAGTTTCTTTTAGAATTCCCCCCACCAGCGGTAAGAGTTCTAACTGTAACTAATTAACATTGGTCCTTCGAGCCTACTTGAACAGCGAATTTGGATTAAGTGAACTGCATCTACAGACCTGACTGGACTGGACTCTACAGTAGTATCATCCCAAAGTGTCTCTATAACAATCATCCCAGGGATCTGCAGAGGCATCTACCCAGCCATCCATAGAGCAGAAAAACCAGTTGGCTAAAAAAAAAAAAAAAAGCTGCCAATCCAGGTTGCTGCGGAACTGCATAGCCAGCCTAACACAAAGCTGACACAACGATTGTCCCCAAAGCTGCCAATTAAGGTTGTTGCGAAGCCACATAGCCAGCTATAAACCGAGCTGACGCAACGATTGTCTCAACAAAGCTGCCATTCCAGGTAGCTGTATTACTACGAAGACAGGTTTAAACAGAGGTCACACTGATTTTCTACAAGCTGGCAACCCAACTGCCAATCCAGGCAGCTGCATTACTGTAATCCAGCCATCCACCAAGCTGACTTCACAATTGCTCTGAAGAGTTGAAAGAGTGGTCATCCCGGATTGGACTGGAAGCCTACAGAGCTAGAATCCAAGCTCTTTATATACTCATTTTTACAATTACTTTGTTCCAAATCTATTTCACAGAACTATCAGCTAGGAGGTATAGTACAACAAGCTGCATATCAACTGGCATAATTAGCGACCTAAAAGACTGGTTCATGCTGAACGGTTAGGCGTTATACCTACAGCAATCAAATCTATCAACTCCAGAAAGACGACTCAAAACAAGTAAATATGGATGCACTGGCGAAAAAACAAAAAGAATGCTACAAAAAAATTGAAAAACTACAAACAAATTATGATAAAGACGGGGACCACAGGAAAACAAAAACATATATTGAAACAAGATTGAACTGGCTAGAATCACTCTGGAACGAATTTGTAAAGAGAAATATTGAAATTAAGAAAATTGAAGATACTAATGCTCAACATGCATACTTCGTAAAAAAATACTTTGGGGAAGTCGAAAAGTATTATGAAGACTTTAAAGATACTTTACAAAGCAAGATGGAAGACATTGAAAGTAATGAGGTAACACCGGAAAAATCAAAGCTGAAGTCAGGTCAGATAGAAGAAGACGACTATCCTGTGAGAATAAGTCGAGTCCAACAAGAAACTATAAGGTTATCAGAGAGAATCATCGAAAGTACACAGAAGGAAGTCACTAATACACACTCCCCATTCTACTATCAACATAAGCTGGCAACCATTCAATCGTACTGGAATAAGATTGCTCTTACTCATTCTGACATCATAGCCAATCCACACGAAGCCTACGACGATTACTTAAGCCAAAAATCATATGAAGCACTAGAAGATAAATTTTATAATAAAACAATACACTTACAAGAACTACTTGGGACAACACAGCGTACAGATGATGAAATCAAGCTACCCAGGCTTATGCTTCCGACGTTTGAGGGAGATTACGAGCACTGGAATTCTTTTCGTGATAACTTTGTGCGTCTCATACATAACAATACAAGGTTTGGAGACGCCGAAAAAATGCAGTATCTCAAGACTCACTTGCGACGGGAATCCAGCAACTTGCTTCAACATTTGACAATATCAAATGCCAATTATAAAACTGCATGGTAATTACTCAATGACAGATTGATAATAAGAGAAAGATCTGCTCAACACAACTGCAAATATTGCTATCTCAACCAAAATTAGAACAAGAATCAGCAAATGGAATACGGAAACTTCATGATACGGCAAAAGAGTGCCTACATGCCTTGTCAAATCTGGGAATAGATACCAGTACCTGGGCGCCAATAATCACTCACATTATAATCCACAAATTAGATCTCGAGAGTCATAAACTGTACGAGTAAACATTACAAAAACCCCGAGATCTAGCAACAAATGAGGGACTTTTTGGCTTCTTAGAGACGCGATTTCAGTCGTTAGAACTACTTAAAGACGCAAAAAGAGAGAGAACTCCTCATTGACCAGGCAAAACAAGGTAATAAAACCCGTTGATTACTCTCGCCATAAATCATATCACACGGCCACCAAGCCACTTAGATGCAGCTACTGTCAGCAGTCCCACAGACTCTATCAATGTCAGAAGTTCATACGACTTTCAACGAATGATAGGAGACAGTTCATTCAAACAATGAAATTGTGTTCAAATTGTTTGAAACATAAGGAATGCGAGAAATGCCTCAGTAAATACAGCTGCAACAATGCCAGGTTGTTTTAGCCACTGCCCTTTTGAGGGCCCGAGCTGCAAATGGAGGATTCGAGCTCTTGCGTGCTTTGATCGATCAAGGATCGCAAACTTCCTTCATTTCTGAGGAATCCGCTCAACTTCTTGGACTTCCTCGATTAAAAGCAAACGCACAGGTGTGTGGTGTAGGCATGACAAAGACGGGACTTGTCAGACATAAGGTCAGGTTGGATCTGTCGCCACGCTTTTCATCACAATTCTCTATAAAGATTGAGGCACTTGTGCTCCCTCAGCTAACGAGACAATTACCAGATTCAAAGGTAACACATTACAAAAACCTACGTCTCGAAAATAATTTACTCCTAGCCGATCCGACATTTGGCACTCCAGGCCCTATCGACATAATAATTGGAGCTGATATATTTAGTGCCATAACGTGTGAAGGAGTAAAGAAATATAACAGTGGGCTATTTGGCCAGCAAACGGAATTCGGCTGGATCTTAACCGGACCGGTTGAGTGCGGAAATAACAGCGCCAAGAAAATTACAAGCATGGTGTCATATATAAATCTGGATAAGACATTAAAAAAATTTTGGGAGATAGAAAACGTGGAAGCAGCCAGCACTCCAATATCAGCTGATGACGAAGCGTGTGAGCAACATTTTGCTCATAATCATATTCGAAATAATGACGGAAGTTACACGGTTAGAATGCCGTTTAAATCTAACAAGGCACAACTTGGAGAATCAAGAAGAAAGGCATTGGCTAGACTTCTACAAATTGAAGAGAGATTTGTCTCGAATAAAAAAATGGAAGCTGACTACAAAGCTTTTATGCAAGAGTACATAACGCTTAAACACATGGTACCAATTCAGTCAAGTGCTGAAGAAGGATACTATCTACCACATCAAGCTGTAACAAAGGAAAATAGCTCGACGACGAAACTACGAGTCATATTTGACGCCTCGTCAAATACTACTACCGGCATAAGCCTCAACGATACTCTATATACAGGTCCAAAGCTCCAAACGAATTTAACCAACATCATAATACGCTGGCGGAAGCACAGATATGTCTTTACTGCCGACGTTGAGAAAATGTACCGGCAGATAAAGGTCCATCCCGACGACCAAAAATATCTGAAGGTCCTTTGGAGAGCCTCAAGACAGGAACCAATCCAGGAGTATAAATTAAAAAATATCCACTTGCAACTCATGTGCTTTCGACACATTTTTATGTCGACGATGTGCTAACTGGAGCAGACACTCTCCGAGAAGCAAAGACATTACAGAGAGACCTTATATCGCTGTTAGAGTCTGGAGGGTTCAAACTCCGAAAGTGGACAACAAATCAGCAATCACTCCTTCAAAGCGTCTCCGAAGACCTGCGGGACCTGCATTGGTCACCAGCAAGCGATTTGTTCAAATTTCGCGTTATTTTCCTAAGAGCACATAGTGCAATAACGAAGTGCTCTATTCTTTGAGAGATAGCGAAACTATTCGATCCCGTTGGCTGGTTATCACCTGTGATCATACGAGCTAAAATTATAATGCAAGAATTGTGGCTCGCAAACTTGGACCGGGACAGGCCATTTCGATATGATCTAGCTAATAAATGAAGGCAATTCAAAGAAGAACTTCCGGCTGTTGAAAGTATTATCATTCCAAGATGGATAAGGTACACCAACACTTGCCAGAATATAGAAATTCATGGATTCTGTGACGCGTCTGAGAAGGCGTACACCGCAGTTATATATACTAAGGTACAAACTATACAAGGAGAATCCTTAGTCACTATGATAACGGCAAAAACAAAAATAGCGCCTAGCAGGAAACAAACATCATTGCCCCGGCTGGAACTTTGTGCAGCACTACTGCTAGCAAAACTAATGATGAGGACCAAGTACGCTCTTGATCTCAAGGATATTAACCTGTACGCTTGGACAGATTCAAAAATCACTTTAGCATGGATGCAAGGCGAAAGTAAAAAGTGGGAAAGTTTTGTTGCTCACAGAGTCGCCGAAATCAGAGCGACAATAAAACCCTTAGCATGGCAGTATGTAAAGTCTGACAACAACCCTGCAGATTGCGCCTCCAGAGGCATATCGCCAACACATTTAAAAGCACACCCACTATGGTGGACAGGTCCACAGTGGTTAACGTTATCCAAGGAAATCTGGCCTGCTGATCCATCTACTAAAGAAGACAGTCTTGAAACGGTGTCAACTGGATGTACCGTCACCTCTCCCATGATAACGACTAAACCTAACTACATCTTCAATAGATTTTCCAATTTGACTAGGCTGCTCCGGAACCTAACCCACTGTCGCCGGTTCATACATGCTGGTATCCACCATTCAGAACGTAAAGCCGGAAAAATACAAGCTGAAGAGCTACATCAAACACTTATACAATGTATTAAAATTGTACAACAAGAGTGCTTTCCTAATGAAATTGCAGCAATATCCACGAGAAAACCACTACCACGATCAAGTAAGCTACTTTCTCTAACTCCGTTTTTAGATAATGATCAGCTGGTACGTCTGGGTGGAAGGCTAGACCACTCGCAATTGACACTCAATGAGAAGCATCCCATAATACTACCGCATCGACATCAAATTACATCGCTTATCATTCAAGATGCTCACTTAAAAATACTTCATGGCGGAAATCAAGCCACTTTAGCCTACCTCCGCCGAAAATACTGGATCAGTGATGCATAAAGCTCAATAAAGGCCATAAAATATCGATGCACAACATGCTGCCGATATCGAGGGTTATCCGCCAAGCAATTAATGGGTAACCTTCCCGCACCAAGAGTGGTCCCATCAAAACCTTTCGCACACACCGGAATTGACTACGCTGGTCCATTCTATCTCCGTGTGTCTAAAGGCAGAGGTACCAAGTCATATAAAGGCTATATAGCCGTGTTCGTCTGCCTCAACACAAAAGCGCTGCATTTAGAAGCTGTCAGCGATCTTACTACTGATGCTTTCCTGGCAGCATACAAACGCTTTACAGCCAGAAGGGGGCACTGCACAAACATGTATAGTGATTGTGGTACAACGTTTGTCGGAACTAAAAATGAGCTAGACAGGCAATTCTCCAACATAGTGCAAAATTCTCATAACGAGGCATCCCAGTATATTGCAAATAACGGTACTCAGTGGAGATTCATCCCGCCAGCGTCTCCCCACTTCGGAGGACTTTGGGAAGCGGGAGTTAAATCGACGAAATTCCACCTAAAGCGTATTGCTGGCGAAGTTAATTGGACTTTTGAGGAATTTAGTACTCTGCTAGCCCAAATAGAAGCGTGCCTGAACTCACGACCACTCTGCCCGCTAAGTAATGATCCTGATGATCTGGAAGTACTGACGCCAGGACATTTTTTGGTAGGAAGCGCCTTATTAACGCCACCAGAACCGAATCCACTAGAAAAACCAGTGCATTGCTTAACCCGCTGGAAATTAATTACGAAACTGAAAAATGATTTCTGGAGGATTTGGTCATCGGAATACCTATCCAGATTAGAACAAAGAACCAAGTGGCATGACAAAAAAAAAACGTCAAAGTGGGAGACATGGTTATACTAAAAGACGACAATCAACCTCCAGGTCGATGGGCGTTAGGAAGAATTGAAGACACACACCCTGGATCAGATGGACTGGTACGCGTAGTAAACGTTAAAACAGTAAAAAAAACCTAAAAAGACCAAAAAGCAGAATATGCAAGCTGCCTTTTAATACAGATGATATTCCGAGAATAGACAAAATCACATACATTAATAATCATCAATCTGCAAGCCTCATGGTAGCTACAACAACACGCTATGAATTTAAAAGAAAACATCCAGGAAGTACAAAAATTCAGCCAACCAATATTCCAGTTCGACCAGCAATAGAAGAACTTCGGCGTACCGCACTACCCACGAGACAGCCTAAGCGAATAAGGACATCCAGTTTGCTACTCGTACTTAACCTCGTTTTAAGGGCAGTTGCACAGTCACCATCCAACACCAATGATATCCCAGTGGAAATACTACCATTTGACCACAATCCCGGCATATATATGGAACACATCTCCCATTTACATATGGTAAATAATATATGGAACGTAGTCGTTTATTATGACTTAAGTACATATTACCAACAACTAAACGGATTCGAAAGCTGCCTGGAAAAACTAAATGATCTGTGTAGTAAAACGATAAATTATAAATACTATTGCAACTCTATTTTAGTGGAACTACAACAAAAAATAAAAGAAATGCACCATAACAACCTGATCCTTCATAAACGAAACGGAAATCACCTAATGAAAGAGCAACAAAGAAGGGCACCTTTAGAAATCATAGGAACACTTCAACATAGTTTATTCGGAGCATTGGATAAAAATTACGCGGATTACATAGAGGAAGAAATGAAAAAGCTCAAAGAGAATGAAAACTACTTGCTTTCCCTAGCAAAAAATCAAACCTCAATAGCTGACGTGAACGTAAATGTACTAAAGAAAACAACAGAAGAGATCCAGCAACAATTTTAGGTCTTCAATAGTCATATAACGACCAATTTGGAAGTGCTGAAAGCGGGCATCCAGAAAAGTAAAATAATACAAACCATCACTGCCCTAACAGCATACACAAATCTTATCACAAACAATTACGAAAGGGTACAAAAGGAGTTAATCGAATTAATACTTGATGCCCACAATGGTAAAATCAGACCATTTTTACTCACCCCACAACAACTTCACGCTCAAATAAAACATATTCGAGAAAATATTCCAACATCACTGATCATTCCCGATGAAACACATTCCGAAGAATTAATTAATCTCTACAAGATTATAACAGTAAAAAGTAGGGTAATGGACACCAACATTATTTTTAAAATACAAATACCACTGCCAGATGCAACATTATTCCAGCTTTTTTAAATATATCCTATTCCGACAGAACGCAATGGAGAGTACTTCTACATAGAACCATCCTCAGAATTCCTAGCAGCCACCCTGCATAGAGATCATTACTATCCTCTAACTCAAACGGAAAAATCAGGCTGCATCAACACAGAGATTCTCGGCTATCTTTGCCAACAGCAACATCCTATATACACCAGGCTGGCATCAATCAGTCGCTGTGAAATGGACTTGCTAAATCACAAAAAAACCACCACTGTCTCCATCACAGTATTGGATACAACTTCAACACCCTAATCACTGGATTTTCGTGGTGAATGAAGAGACCACGATTAATATTGTATGCGGCACTCAAGTCCTGATTAAAAAACTTAAAAAAGCGGTATTATAAGACTAAACACAAGTTGCCAAATAAAACATCCAGCAATGAGTATAACCGCACAAAACACATATTCCAATGTCCAAAGGTCATCTTTCCTACCGCTAACAAACCTATCGACCCTTCTCACAGAAACGCAGCAACACGATGCGGTAGATACTAAACCCATCCCACTTATACACTTGGATACCAAGCCTCTATCGGACATCCAATTCAATCAAATTAAGGACAAATTTCCCGTGATCGACAATCATCATGTGCACCATTATACGATCACGTACCTTATCTTTGCCGGAATCATCATAGGAGTAGTCTGGTATAAACTTCCACTACAATGTAAACAGAGAACACCAACAAGCACCACCCCCGATGATACCAGCTTTGACGTAGAGGCACCTGTCCCGAGACCATCAAAACGAACTACAGTCCTCTCAACTTCGTTGGGCCCAGAATGATCAACACGATCATGCAAAGAATTATTTCTAAAAAATAATATTTTTTCTCATCAAATTCTCTACCCACAAATTCAACGTTCACACAAAATAAAATGCATACTTGCACTTTATTTTTCTCACCGTCCGTGAAAAAGAGTTAAATTTCATGTGATAACGTTCATTCCAACAAAAGTTTTATACGTTTAAGTTTCATGTGAAACCGTTGAATTTCTGGATAGATAACCTTGGTGCCCATAACTTATCTTTAAGGTAAAATTGATATAAATATAGAGTAAAACTGAATAAAGAACTTACTTAGAATTCAGTCACCAAGCAGGTAGTTTCTTTTAGAATTCCTAACTGTAACTAATTAACAGGTGAATCATGGTATTGCTTCAGCACCATTTCAATTTCCTCTGGTTTTGATAGAGTTTTGGCCTTCTGATAGTTGGCTGACTCATGGGACGCAATTGATTCTGTATCGGAGTCAGGTAAGCAAATATTACTGGGCATTGAAACTTCTGTACCGTTATCCAATTGACTTTTGGCAGGAAGAGTTTCTGTTCCCTGTGATTTCAAACATTCCTCTGCTTCTAATAGTTTGGGATAGGCAGAGTTTTTCAGTAATTCTTCTCTTGAACTATTTTGACTAATAGTTGACTGGAGAATTTCATCAGACTTTTGGGTAAGATTTTCTTTCCGGCGAGCCGCAGGTCGAGTTATTGGGATACAGCAATTTTCAGTTATTTTCTTTTCTTGGGAATTTGGAGGAGAGTGAACTTGGACTTGTGTAGTGATAATGTGTGGTTGATCCTCACTACGTATCTCGTTTACAGCTTTTGGAATTCGACTTAGCGTGTCGGCATTTACATTGTACTTACCAGGCTTATACTCAATTTGGTAGTCAAAGTCTGATAATTTATGATGAAATCTTACAAGACGCGAAGTATGATCTTTCAAATTGAATATTCCCTTCAGAGGTTTATGATCCGTGTATACGGTAAATTTTCTTCCGTAGAGATAACATCGAAAATTGCGTGACGCCCATACAATTGCCAGCAGTTCCTTCTCAGTAGTTGAATAATTTCTTTCTGCTGTGTTAAGGAAACGGCTAGCATATTTTCAATTTCAATTTCAATTTATTTTTAATCAGGTGTACAAAAGAGTATTTTTTACTTCTTATAACTAGTACACAAAAATAGTGGTAGCCAACATGTAGAATAATATAATATAAAATAAAATATAAAATATAAAATAAGACAAATTAATTAATAACTAAAAGTAATCCTATGAAACAAAGAAAATAATAAAGAATGAGAAGAAAATTATGAAAAAATATAAAAATAAAAGTAAAAGATTGTAAAAGAATTTTTTATGAATTTAAAGAACGAAACGACGATAAAAAGATTAATGAGATTGCTTGTAAATTTGAACAAAATTGTAAATATGGTAAGTTGATTTACTGATTTACCCATGAAGACCCTGCCCCGCTACTACCGAACCAATCCCGGACATACTTCTGTTTAAAAATTCCAATTTTTAATAATCTCCTTGAATTTAACAATCGAACTAGTGCGCTGAAGATTTGTTGGCAGACGATTCTACAAACGCGAAGCTTGAACGAAGTAAGAGTCACTTTGAACAGAATAATGGAAGACAGGAATAAGCAGGTTAAAATGCCGTTCAGAATTTAAGAATCGCACTTGATTGCTAAGGTACTCTGGCTTGCCTGTATAGATGATTTTATGGAGAGAGAATAATAGCCTCCTCTGACGGTGCTCATTGAGAGAACAACCCAGCAAGTCAAACCGTCTAAGTCCATACACAAATCTTACACAGTCATTAAAAGCTATATTCAACCTTCTTAAGCAAATGGAATCCAAGTGTGGAAAAACTGAGCTACCATTCGTAAAATAAGGTACAAGAAGTGATCTGACCAGCAACAATCTGGTGCCAATTGGCAGAATACTGGCCGATAACCACAGCCGCCGAAGGCCACCATAGATTTTACCTATCATATTGCCGATATGGTCACAGCATTTCATATTCGTACCAATTAACACACCAAGATTCTTGACACGTCTAGAAAAAGGCAGAGTAAAATCATTTAAACTGACAGGTGGGAGATCAGAGAGCATAATATCATTCCGATAAAAGGCAATACACTGTGACTTGAGTGGATTCAGTTTTAAATTATTATTAGTAGTCCAACGAGAAACATTTTCCAGGTCGGAATTCATGCGATCTAAGCAATCTTCTAAGAGGCCGATAGGTCTGCTAATTTGAAGCTGCACGTCATCAGCATATAAATGAACACTGCAATTGTCAATAGAATTCGGCAAATCATTTATAAACATACTGAACAATAACGGACCCAGTATGGACCCTTATGGTACACCGCAACTTAGAGAACAAGCACTTGATACAAGATCACCAACTTTCACACGTTGACATCTGCCTGATAGAAAACTACCGATGAGGGCGACGGACGGATTTGAGAAATTAAAGTTAAGCATTAGTTTACACAGTAATTTTGGATGATTAACTGAGTCAAAAGCTTTAGAGAAGTCGAGTTAAGTTAAGACACATAGATGATTCATGTCAAGTGATTTTCTTATGTTAGACGTGACTTCAATCAGTGTCGTTTCGTAACTATGCAAACGACGAAAACTAGATTGGTAAGGACTGAGGAGGTTACGACAATTCAAATATTCAATTATTTGAAGATACAATAGCTTCTCAAGTACTTTGGCCAAGAAACAGAGAATACTTATAGGGCGGTAATCAGCTGGTTCCTTTGCTTTTTTAATCTTAGGAACCGGTAAAACTATTGCAGTTTTCCATATAGAGGGGAACTGAGAGGTGGTTAAACATGTGTTAAAAATCCATCGCAATGGCTCGATAATCCATGGGAGAAGAATTTTCACAAATCTAGGGGAGATTCCGTCAGGTCCTGTGGCATTGGATCTAATAGCCAAAATAGCATTTATAACTTCATATTCATCCACACATCTAAAACTAAAATCATCGTCATTATCATTACCCGAATCCAAAGTACGTCGATGGCTTGAATATGCGTTTTGTGTGGAAGAAGTTTGCAAAGAAGAGAAATGATGGTTTAATAATTCAGGATCAATATCGCTGACGGAAATATCTTTACCGTATACACCTGCCTTATGTAGGTTAGTCCAAAGATTTCTGGTACACAGATTTGGTGAAAATTTTGCTCCGTAGTACTGCTTCTTGGCTGCACGAATCTTAGTATTGACCTTATTTCGCATAAACTTATAGTATAATCGACTTTTAATGGTTCTTAAACGTCGAAATCTGCGAAAGAGAAAATCTCGTTCTGCAATAAGGGATCTAATTTCAGCTGTGAACCATGGGCAACCAGCATCCATCCTGATACTACGTACATGTACAGGAACAAAGCGATCATGGAGATAATTTATTACTTCATAAAAAATTTGAATCTGATCGTTGACAGAGACGAGAGCATTAATACGAGCCCAGGGCAATGATTGGCATTCTTCATCAAGTATAGCCATATTTATATTATTACAAAAGTTAACCATTTTGTACAGAGGACAATTTCTTATATTAAAGTTGTAAGTAAGGAATAGAAAGTCATGATCAAATATGGAAGGAGAAGTAATTTGCCACGGGCTGCTCATTTCCAACCTCTCCTTGGGATAAAACTGCTCACAGTGCTTCTCCACTTGCATCCGTTGTTAAAATAAATGGTTCCGAAAAGTCAGGATATTTTAGTAAGGGGGGAGTAGTTAGTGCCAATTTAAGTTGCTTGAAAGCTTCCTCGCATTGCATTGTCCACTTAAACTTAAAAGTTTTTCTTAAAGGCTTGTTAAGAGGTTCCGATATTTGTGAAAAATGTGGAATAAACTTTCTATAATAATTCGCAAGCCCTAAAAATGATTGCAGCTGCCGAATTGTTCGTGGAATAGGAAAGTTTTGTACACATTCTATTTTTGTTGGATCGGGATGCACTCCTTCCGAAGTACAAATTTGGCCGAGGTATACAACTTCTTTCCTTAAGAATTGGCATTTTTCGGGTTGGAGTTTTAGGTTATTCTTCCGTAATCTAATGAGAACATTCAGGAGTTTGTCGTTAAGATCTTCTAGATTTTTGCCATATATTACTATGTCATCTAGATAGACAAAACATTGGAAGCCTTGTAATCCCGTCAAAACATAATTCATAAGCCTTTGAAATGTTGCGGGTGCTCCAGTTAATCCAGAAGGCATTCTTTTAAATTCATAATGACCTAAATTTGTGCTAAATGCTATTTTTGCCCGATCTTCTGGAGATACCGGTATTTGGTGATATCCACTAGTTAAGTCTAATGTAGTGAAGTAGCGCGCATGTCCCAGCTGGTCTAGAATATCCTCAATGCGTGGTAATGGGAATGCATCACCTATTGTTATTGCATTGAGTTTTCTAAAATGTACCACAATGCGCCATCGCTTTTCACCTTCAGGGCTAGGCTTTTTAGGGACAACCAATAGTGGAGAGTTCCATGGACTCTTGCTTTCTATTATTAGGTCATTTCGTAACATTTCCCGTACTTGCTCATGAATTATTGCTTTGTGAGCGTCGGGTAATCGATACATTCTCTGATTTATTGGACTATGTTCTTGCTTAATGGGGATTGAGTGAGTTATAGCCGTTGTATGAGATAGTTTATCTCCTGGCAAGTGGAAAACATAATTAAAATCCTTGGAAATGTTTCTAATGGTATTACGCTCCTTCTCATTTAGGTAATCTGCTAGTCGAACTTGTGGGTCCAGAGCTTTCAATCTATCGTTTAATTTTACATACGTTGGGCTTGATATACTGTTTACGCATCTTTCTTTCAACAGGGTTCTTGGAATCCCTTTGTTTTCTACCGCTTTAGGGATAGATTTGCAATGAATATCTGTTAGTTTAGTAACAATATAATCGCGAGTGAATCTGAGATTTATTTTAAAAGGTTTCAAGATTTGTTCTTTTTCATTAACGTTTAAAATTGCTATGGTTAGTTCATTATTGACGGATTTTACTAGAGAGTTAGCTAAAAAGACTCCTGCACATATTTCTTGTAACATACACATTTCTTCGTTTACATTACATTTTACCTTAATAAGTTTTTCAGTGCGACCTGGAATGATAATGTCTTCTGAAGTATAAATTGCATGTAATGCTGACACGGAAGATGAGTTATTTGATGTCTCTTTAGCGCGGATATTTTTTTGGTTGGACTTTGGAGTTTCACTATAGGGCTTAAGGTTAATACTAGAGTATTTAGTCGCGTCTAGGCTACCTTTTTGTACTCTAAAGTCGGGCTTGACAGAATTGAAAGAATTTTTCTGCACCCTGACACTTTTGTTGTACTTGCTTCGTGAACACTCAGAGACTTTAGTTGTTAGGGCTGGTGAGCTGAGAGGAATAACATATTCTTTTTCATTTGGATTTGTTGGTTGGAATCTTACTAGTTGATTTGGGTCTTCGATATTGCAGTGACGACAGAGAAAATCATACCCTAATATTCCATCATTATCAATAGTGGGTAAATCTTTTACTATGTGGAATTCGCATTCATTTTCGGAGGTTAAATTAATAATTCCAGAAGAGGTTCCACGGGTTTTTCCATTACCGAAAACTGTACGTATAGTCGTAATTTTAGTTGAGTTAATGGGTATATTTGGTTTTAATGATTTTTCTTTAAGAAGACTAATCTCGGCGCCAGTATCCAACAGTTAATTTGCTTTTCCATTCTTAGCTATATTTAAACGTAGATTAGCAGAACACTTATTTAATAAACTACTATGTGATTGTTGTGCTGCTTGTTGGGGGAGAACGGTTTTATTGGGCTGACACTTAGACTGTTTCGATGGGTCGAGGTGACAGCCCCGTCCTAGTTTTCCTGTAAATTAATATTTTCAGATGATTGAGTGGAACGTGCATCCCATCGGTGTTTGGCTCTACATTCTTCTATAAAGTGGCCATTGCGTTGGCAAAACTCACATTTTTTCCTTGATGGGCTAACACCTATCATGTTTGCTTGGCGCCGTGAATTCATTGTTTGACAATTTTGATTATTGTGTCCATAAACTTTACAATTAGTACAAAAGGGAGTAGATTTTCATAATCTGCAATCAACGTAAGAGTGATTAGGCCGATTGCAGAAACCACATTTATTTTGAAAAGATTTATTAGTTATATGATGATACTGCGTGTGTTTAGGTACATTGTTATTATTATTAGATTGCCCGTAACCTGTATGTGGAACCTGTTTAGGTATTGGTTAGGAGTTTTGGGTAAATAAGACAAATGGCGGTGTAATCATATAATTCAAATAAGGAAATTGAGAAAGATTTTGATTACCAAAGCTCTGATTTAAATGAGATGTATGCGAGTCTGGCTGTATATTTTGGTGTGCCACCAACATGTGAAGCTCCGATTCTTCCAATTTCCCTGCCTTTTCGATTACCTTTTCAAGAAACTGTTCTACAACATTTAAAACAAAGAATCGGTGATGTGGATTAAGTATCCCAGATTTAAAGGTAAGGCCCGCAGTCTCCTCCAAATCTGAGTTAATAGCTTCAATATCTGAACTATGCCTCTTGCTGACAAGAGCCTTACACCCTTTTAAAAGTTGTGTCACTCTTCTACCGTAGGAAAATAGCGATTCGCCAGGTAATTGCCTACTATTTCTTAATTCATTTAATTGGACGTGATATGGCTTTGTGTTAACCAATTAAGTGAGAAAAATAGTTTTTAATTCATCTAACGTTTTGTATTCGACACCGTCTAAGACTAATGCAGCTCTTCCTCTGAACTTAGTTGGTATTAATTGTGAAAAGAGCTTCCGCTCTTCCTCTTTAGTGAGGCACAAGTTTACATGTTCACAGCTCTTAATAAAACTCTCCACCTCATTTGCTAAATTTGGACCTAACTCTGCTTCTAGTAATGGTAAATTATTAATTACTATTTGGCTAATAAATGCCATGTCATTATTTTGCATGCCTACTTTTTTAATTATATTATTTCTAGCAGATTTAAAATTCAGTTGGTTCTGTTCACCGTTTTTTCCTTTGTCTCCTACTGAGTATGACCTTCTTCTTAAATAGCAATTCCCTGATCTTAATTGTCGAATGTACAATGAATCTTCCTCTTCTGTTGGCAGATGTACTTCCTCTTCTCTGTTAATCACGCTATCACTCGTTGAATCGCTGTCTGTGCTATTGGCGCTACTCCAGATTGGGCTGGTATCGTCCAGACTGAAAGAATTTATCCTTTCCTCAAAGAGGCTGCTACTTGCTAGTATACTCCTCTCAATTGGGGTAGAGCAATTCTCAACATTCGACTGCTCTTCTGACATTAAAATTTGCAGATTTCAGATAACAGTATTCCACTTCAACTTCTTGAAATTTATTTTATTTATTTATTTCACTGTCAATGCCAAATATGCTAAAACTTCAATTGTTTCGCACTTGTTAATTATTTGGGGTTACGAATTTCACTGTTTTCTGCACCAGTCACTACAATTTTTTTTTGTATGTACTCAGTAATAAAACAAAATCACCACATAGATTCGCATAATTCAACGAAAACAAAACTTCACCGGCTGCGCCAAAAATGTTAAGAACTCAGAAATACGATCGTAAAAGAAAAACGGTTTTAATTTTCTAGTAGACTTTTTTTTTCTGCGTCTAGAACTCAACTACTTAATTTTATATTTTTTAATCTGCTCAACCGTCAAATCGACCTCAAAAATTATTTGTTTTGTCATTTCAACAACTTTCACACTTCCGATTAGCAAAATAACTGACCCAGTTACTTAACTAATCGATCACCTAAACTCAATTTACTGCAGTACGGAAATGTGTAAAAGTTATTGAGTAAGCAAAACAATGACGATAATATATGACTTAAACTTCACAACACTGCTAATAAAAGAAAACGGCAAAAGCAAGGTATGCTGGTAGTACCGGCTAATGCCGCTAGGTAACCTTACTCAAGCAATGGCGCTTGCACTCGAATCCTGTAAAGCCTAGGCGCAACATTTAATGTTTGACACCCAGAACCTCACTGACATCTTCTAGTATCTGTTCATGACGATGTCATGTTGTGAAATTCGAATGAAGCTGATAAACAACTTCCCTGCTAAGAACAAAAATAACTCGAATTATTAATACGCTAATATCTCGAAAACCAAAGCCCGTAGAGGATTTCTGATGAAAATCTCATTACTGCCCTCCCTATCCTAGATTTATCCTCCACCTATCCACCATCTAGAATCTATTGACATGAACAAAAAATTTCCTACTGTTAACTTTAATTAATACTAATATTAATTCAAAACCAAAGCCTACATTTAGGCGCAACATTTGAAAACAACAAAAGCCTACATTTAGGCGCACCACACATCCAAGAAAACCGTAGCATTTTGCTGCTACGTGTGGGCACAAGTGAAACAAAAAACTTCACACATCCAAAAAAAACCGTAACCTGCTGCTACGTGTGGGCACAGAAAACAGTATCATGCTGCCACGTGTGGGCAACAGTGAAGCAAAAAACTTCAAAAAACCGTAGCATGGTCCTACGTGTGGGCAAAAGTGAAGCAAAAAACTTCACACATCTAAAATAACCGTACCACACATCCAAGAAAGCCGTAGTACCGGTACCGGCATGCTGGTAGTATCGGCTAATGTTGCTAGTGCGCGAGATGAAAAATGTTGATGTCAACTCAGAGGCTACGAGTCTGAGATGAAAAATAAGCGAACTCCAGAAACAAAATCGAAATCCTATGCTATTTCCCTATGCTGGAGAGTGCTAAAAGTAGTCTCGTATCCCCAACATCCAAGACATAAACCAGTACAGTACAGTTAATATGGACTCACACCACCTAGCGATGGTGGCGCCATCTGCGGCGAAATCCTGGAAGCTAAAACGGTGGTCCAGAACTCTTATAGCGTAGCTACTTATAATACTTTATACATGTAGCTATAATGCAAATTGCTTTAATAAATGAAACCAAAACTATAATACATAATTTATTTACACCAGATTTAGATTCTTTCTTGAGTTGCCACTTCTTGATTTGATGAAATGGAGTTGTACAATTCTCTTGCTTAGCAGAATGAATATTTACCAGAATCAACCTTAAGTTAATTCTATTATGGTAAGTGTATGCCGCCTTGAAGAGAGATTGTATCTTAGAGATCGCGTAGTATTAAATTAACACTCCATTTTTTATTGAACTCTGAAAAACTTTATTTTGTGCACTTATTTATATACATAAAAATTTGCTGGGTTAGGTAAAAAATTGATTGAAATTATTGTTTATGAAAGAAATTAAATCGATTTGATTGTTTACATTGCTTAATGCAATTGACCCATAACATTTATTGCGCACTTGCTGTGTCAGCAAATTGTGCCGCTGAAAATGTTGCAAAACATAATCGAACTAAATTTCTTTTTATGTTATGAGTCAATTGCATGCAGAAAGAAATGCTGATGCTAGCTAAACAAAAAAAAAATAGAAATATGTTAAATTGTTTTATGGTTTATGATTATGACGATAAAAAATATAATTGTTCACGTGTGAACATGCTGGGGGGCGGCGGAAGCTAAAACTCGGTCAAAATGTTGTCCAATCTGGCTAGTGGAATGACCTTCTTCATGTGGCTCCTGTTCGCTTTTCTGCCGTGACTTGAAAATCCTTATGATGCTCAAGCGATATTTGAATGCCAGTATTCCTAGTCCAAGTGTTAGTAGTATTCCCGAAGCTGATGAGGCTGAGTAAATGGCGACATCCCTCCTCAGGCTCTTGATGTGTGGTAGCTCAGGAGGTTGGGTGTATTCTAATAGTGGTTCGTCAGCTCGTATTAAGGCTCCTGGCTTTAAATTAATGGTGGCTCATTGTAGTGAATATCAGCAATTATGGGAGGTACTTCTCTCACATGACTGGCAACAGCTTCTATTGATTGCTCCATAGTGGCCTTTAAGACTAGCTCCTTTGTTTGTAAATAGCATTGATTATTGAGATGTATGATCCCAGTATCGTTGAGTTGTAAATCGACCCTTTTTCCCTTACAAATGACTGCCACGATCTTCGGGCTCATTGTGATGTATTCTTTGTTGTAGGTTCCTTCCAAGAGGTACCAAATATATGAAACTTCTTCGTCTGGCATTTTGTTTTTTCGTAGCGATCGTAAATTATATCGACAATGCAGGATGGGCTATCTTCTATGTTGTACACAATAGTGGGTGTGCAAAGATAGATATTTTTGTTTACAATAGAGCATGACTTCCTGTGTTGTTCTTCTAGAGTGAAGTACAACTGCTGAATGTAATCGACCGCAAGAGTTGAATCTTCTAAGTTTATAGTTGTATAGGAGATATTGCTAGTCTTCCTGGGTATTGGCATGACGTGTATCAAATCATAAACATTACTTTCTACTATATTTAGATACCCATGCAGCACTATTGTATTATTTACTGCGGCTATGTCTAAGTGTATTTGTGGTGAACTTTGAACAAAAAGGTTGGGTCCTATAAGTTTGAAGTGTTTTGCACTATTTCGTTGATATGACGTGAAGTAATGAAATCCAATAGATGTCCATGCTGATGAATAGCTTTAAGCCACTTTTCATATTTGTCCTGTAATTCTGTGTAGTATTCCTCGGCGCTAATGTACGTGGATATGACCTCGACACTAATTCTATTGTGGTCTGCCTGAGAATACCAGGTCTTCATCTCGTTTATTGAGGCGATGACTTGTGATAGCCTGGAGTCGAACTGTCTTAACTTTTCCCAAGTGATGCTTGCTGATTGATTTATTTTCGTATTGATCAATAGCGTTTGCTGATTGTATGAAAGTAGCAGTCCTTGCTGATTATGCTGCAGTGTTTCCAAATCTGCATATACTTCGTCATTCACTCCGAAGATGCTAGTTAGTAAATTTCCTAAGACACCTCTTCTTGGCCTGTCCTTGCGTTTGACCGTTTGGACGATTTCATCAGTAGCTTCTAGAAGATGGGTTCTTCTTAAGGACATATGCTTGAACAGCACATCACAGTGAGTGATTTGAGTGAGATCCTTTGTTTGCTGACACATGTCCTGGATCTTGTTTCACGTGTTGTTGATAATTTTTTGATCTTCAAATATCTCCTCCATTGGGAAGGATAATTGTAGCCGGAGCTCACCGCGCTTAGTTCATGCATGACCCAAGCTTTCTATGTAAAGTCCTGACTTTGGCTGTAGCACAGTGTAGTCCTCAGCAAAGGCTAACTGCATGAAATATAATATAACGAGTACTGATCTCAATAAATTGGAACCCCAAGTGCAGGGCGCCACTCTTGCCTTCCTTTTTAGTTGACGATTTGGAGATGAGCTGGCCTTCCTTTTACTACTTTGCCCTTTTATTCTGTCGAATTGTTCTGGCTTAGACCAGAGTTCTTGTTCGCAATTTGCAACTGAACGATTTTTATTTTTATTCAGTGCTCTGGATGTAGTTGCTTTTATTGTCTTTGCCACTGTATTAAATTCCGTAGAAGGATTTTCGGTACTAGTGATGCTGATAGGAAGTTGACAGAGCTTATTTGCGGGAACCTTTTTGGTACCATTCTGGGTTTTAACAGACACTATTCGTACAACGCCATCTTCTCCGGGATGGATTTCCTGAATCCGTCCTAAAGACCATCTTTGAGGGGGTAGAATCTCGTTTTTTAACAATTACCAGCTCGTCTACTCTTGGGTTTCCCTTCTGACACATCCATTTACTGTGTTGTTGTAAGAGTGACAAATACTCCTTTGACCACCTCCTCCAAATGTCTTGCTGTAGTCTCGTGAGAAGTTTCCACCTCTGATGTATTTCTTTCTCGCTGACATCAGGTTCAGGAGGTGCTATTAGAGGTCGCCCAATTAGAAAATGGCCAGGAGTTAGGGGCTCTAAATCGTTAGGATCGCTTGATTGTTGACCGATTGGACGAGAGTTCAGACATGCTTCTACCTGGTGCAACACTGTAGTAAACTCTTCGTATGTCAGAAGCGTTTCTCCTAAAACACGTTTCAGATGTCCTTTGACTGATTTGACGCCAGCCTCCCATAATCCTCCAATGTGTGGACTGGCAGGAGGAATGAATTTCCAATCTGTTCCGTTATTCGCAATAATTTTTGCTGCCTGTTTTGTGGCGTAATTTATAGCATCTTTTAATTCCTTTTCTAATTTGTTCCGTGCACCGACAAAGTTGGTTGCGTTGTCACTGTATATCTGCTTGCAGTTTCCCCGGCGCGCCACAAATCATTTGTAGGCAGCCAAGAAGGCCTCTGTTGTAAGGTCACAAGCTCTAAATGAACCGCTTTCGTAACCATACATATGAATAGTGCTATGTAGCCCTTCATTGTCTTGGTGCTTCTTCCCTTGGAGATTTTTGTTAGAAAGGGCCCTGCATAGTCAACTCCACAGTGCGAAAACGGAGGTGAAGGTGTTATACGTACTGTCGCAAGGTTACCCATTAATTGTGATGTTGAGTTTTGTCTGTATCTGAGACATTTTATACATTTTCGGGTCCTGTTTTGTATGATGCTTTTGGCGTTGATTATCCAGAATTGCGCTCTGATATAATTGAGTGTTAGCAGGGTCCCTCCGTGAAGAGTTTGGCGATGAGCGTGGTCAATAAGTAAGTTTGTGATATGATGTTTCTGTGGCAACAGTACTTGGAGTTTGGCGTCTGCAGATAGGTTCGAATTACTTATTCTACCACCTACACGCAAGATACCTCTTGTGTCCAAGAATGGACGTAGCGAAAGAATTTTGCTCGATTTTTTAATGGCCTTTTGCTTTCTTAGTGCCTCTAGTTCATCACTAAATGTTTCTTGTTGGACAATTCTGATAATGCAGTCCTTTGCCTTTTGTAATTCGTCTGATGTTAAACTACCAATGTTCCTAACAGCTTGTGGATGATTGCAGTTTTGTACGAATCTTTTACAATATGCTATTACTCTTGTTTGGCGAGTGTAGTTTGAGCAATGTAGTATTTCGGAGGATCCTGTAAGTACTGTTGTATTTAGCGTAACCGCTGTCTTCTTAGATTCTTCATTTGTTAGTATATTGAACTTATTTGTTGGCCATGCTTCCGGTGGTTGAGATAACCATGATGGGCCCTTCCACCATATATTATGTGCTAGAAGCTTTGTTGGAGTTGATCCTCTGGATGCGATGTCTGCAGGGTTTTCTTGCGAAGATACGTGCCTCCATATGTTTTTAGGTGTCAAATTTTGTATCTCTGATACCCGATTAGATACAAATGAATTCCATTTATTGGGATCCTTTGCAATCCAGGCTTATGCTATTTCTGAGTCACACCAAACAGTCAAAGTGGTTGGTTTTAAATTTAAAGTGTTGACTGTTGCCTTCAGTAGTTGTGCCAACAAGAGAGCTCCACAAAGCTCTAGCCGAGGAAGCGTAATTTTTTGCCTTAGTGGAGCCACCTTTGTTCTGGCCGTAAGAAGTGTTGTATGGCTTTTTCCGAAGGAATCTACTGTTCTTGAGTAGACTACTGCTGCATAACCCTTTTCTGAGGCATCACAGAATCCATGGATTGTATCTCCTGAGTCTCTCTATAATTGATCCATCTAGGAATTCATAAATCTTGAAGCTTCGTTAGCTCGTTTCTGAGTTTTTCCCAGGAACTTAGTATATCTGACGGAAGTTGTTGATCCCAATCTGTACCGGTCTTCCAGAGAGCTTGCATTAATAATTTAGATGAAAATGATACAGGTGCTAGCCATCCCAAAGGATCGAAAATTGTAGATATGTTTGATAGGAGATGTCATTTGGTTGGTCTTGATTCCATTTTTTCTGGCTTGAGCTTAAATTGAAATTCATCTCTCTTGGGATTCCAATGTATTCCCAGAGCTTTTATTGTGTCTTGTTCTTTTATGTCCAATATTCCTTTTTCTCTTATATCTCCAGGAATGTTTTCTAGTAACTCTTCATCATTCGAAGTCCACTTTCTGAGGTTGAAATGGCCCTTGTTTAGCAAGGCTTTTATTTCATGTTTTAGTATCTTCGCTTCTGCTTTTGTGTCTGCACTTGTTAACATGTCATCGACATAAAAATCGTTAACGAGAACCTTTTTTCCAACAGAAAAATGTCTTCCTTCATCCTCAGCAAGCTGTTTTAGAGTTCTCACTGCAAGATATGTGGCTGGAGCGGTGCCATACGTGACGGTATTTAGTTGATACTCCTGAGTGGGTTCCGATGGTTTTCTTCGCCATAAAATTCGCTGGTAGTTCTTATCTTCTTCAGAAATTTTGATCTGCCTGAACATCTTTTCAATGTCGGCAGTGTAGGCATACCTATAACTTCGCCAACGCAGTAATTTTTGCGCGAGATCCTGCCTTGGCCCAGTGTACAATAGGTCGTTCAAACTCAACCCAGAAGTCGTTCTAGATGATGCATCGAACACTACACGTAATTTGGTAGTGGTGCTGTGTTTTTTAAATACAGCGTGATGTGTTAAATAGAAGATTCTTTTTAGATCACCATCAAAGGGTTTTACTGGGGTCATATGTCCCAATTCTTCATATTCACAGATAAAACTATTGTACTCAGTCATGTCAGTTGGATTGTTGTTTAGTTTCTACTCTATCTGCAGCAAACGGGCTATGGCTTTATTTCTCGATTCTCCTAGTTCTCCCTTATTTGGTATAAACGGAAGCTGGACAATGTATCTCCCATCTTGATCTCTCTTGTATGTGGTTTTGAAATGGATGCCACAAGTTTGTTCATCTTGATTAGGAGTAGAGCTTTCTTGGACTTCCCAAAAGCTTTCAAGCTTTCGATCTAACTCGGCCAATGAAAGGAAACTTGATACCCTTGTCGTTTCTTTATAGCAGTTAGAAACGCCTCCAAAAAGAATCCATCCGAGCTTTGTGTTTTGAGCTACAGGTTGTTTTCCTTTAAATCCGTCCGTAATTATGTTTGCGAAGACATCAGCTCCTAAGAGCAAATCAATCCGACCTGGCGTGTCGAATGTTGGATCCGCTAATACGATGTCGCCGAACTGATTCATGTCGATTCCCTTTAAATTTGTTTCCGGAAGAAGCGAGTTGAGCTTGGGTAGTACAAAGGCTTCAGCAGATAGGTAGGCGTTCTGAAAACGTAGTTGTATTTTTACGTTCACCTTGCTAAATATTTTCGCTGTTTCTGACTCTCCGACCCCTAATATGGTTGCCCTCACTTTTTGTTTCACTAGTTTCAATGCTTGAACTGCTTCTTCAGTTATTAGCGATACTTGCGATCCAGGATCGATTAGCGCTCTGAATAGGTCTGATTGTCCAAATTGATTCTGTATTCTCACAATCGCCGTTGGCAGTAGTACGTTTGGAACGGTTGTCTTACTTGCATGGAAGGCTAATATATCTTTGGTAGACTACTCTTGAGCATGTTTATGTACTGCCATGTTTGTATTGAGATTATTGGCTTCGGTTGTCTTTGATTTTGCACCGGAAGGTTCTTCGTTATTCCGATGGAGTAATGTATGGTGCTTTTTCTTGCAATAAGCACATGATCTTGTTGATTTGAACCTTTCTGTTTTGTTATGGAGTATGCAATTTTGGCAAAGATTTTTCTTGAAAACATAGGCGGCTCGATCTTTTACATCCTTCTTCCTAAATTTCGCACACTGATAGATGTAATGATCTTTATTGCACAAACTGCATGAATGATTCATTATTATATGATATAGCTTTTTAGAGTGCTTTGTAGATGTATCAAATCTGTGTTGCTTGGAATTCTTGATACAATCCAACACTTGATGGCGTTTATCTAAAAACGTCAACAGCTCATCTATCGACGGCATTTCTTTTGGGTTAGAGAGGCCCTCCTCAAATAATCCCAAACTTTCTGTGTCCAACTTTCTCATTGATAAGCATACTATTATCGGACCCCACTCATCTGTGTTGCAACTGAGATTTTTTAGAGCTTCAAGGCATTCACGTATAAGATCATACAACATTATGATATCTTCCTGGCATCTATACTCTGTTTTCTTTGCATCAATTATGGTATTTATATATGTTGTTATGATTTTTCTGTTGTTGTTGAATCTGTCACTTAGTAAACGCAGTGCTGTGTTGTAATTTTTGCTGTTAATCTGAAGATGCCCAATTACTCGTCTAGCATCCCCTTCTAAGTGGTATAACAAATACTGCATTTTCTCCACGTCACTAATATATTGATTGTTGTGAATTACATTAGTGAATAAATCAAAAAAGGACTTCCATTCTTTATAATCCCCAGCGAACTTCGGGATCTTGATTGGTGGAAGTTTTGGTAGGTTGTTGTGCTTAATCATGTCTTGATATGATAAGGCTTCTTGTTGCGGAGTAAACTTGGCAGCATTATCCCAGTTTTGAGTTTGACGATCATATGTCAGTGGGTTTGAAGGTGCTGATGTTGGTGTTTCCAGAGGATCTTCTTTTGAAGCTAGTTCGAGCTGGTGCTCCGTTATTTTCTTTAAC
This sequence comes from Dioctria linearis, assembly GCA_963930735.1. Lineage (NCBI taxonomy): Eukaryota > Metazoa > Arthropoda > Insecta > Diptera > Asilidae > Dioctria > Dioctria linearis. The sequence continues at coordinate 124,759,189 of OZ005741.1, forward strand.
GCTGTATCATATATCTTTTTTGTTTTTTCATAAAGCTCTCTTGTGATATATGGATGATCCTCACCAACTTACTTTTTTATTGCCTTGTGTAGTTTGCTGAACTCATTCCAGAAACTCTCTAGCGCCTGCTGTCTCTTTTGCACGTACTCCTTATGTTTCCGATCAGCCGGGTCTTTGACGAAGTTTGCCAGGAGCTGCTCAATTTCCCCAGCTAAATCCTTCTGTGTCTTGATCATTTGATCTGTAGTTGCAGCCATCTTGGGCTTTAAATGGAGATAATAACTTCTATGCCCTAATGTACTTGCACCGTGCACAGAGTTGCTCTTTGCAATATTTTTTTTTACCAGAATCAACTTTAAGCTGATTCTATCTAGGTAAACGTTTCGCCTTTGAGAGCGTCTGTATGTCAGATGTACGTTGTACTAGATTCAACAGGTTTGAATCTTACTTGGTATAGTTATTGACTTTCAGCAATAACTTTGTAGTGAACTGTTTCTGCACTGTTCCGTGGCTCGAAGGACCAGGTACAATTCTCTTGCTTAGCAGAATGAATATTTACCAGAATCAACCTTAAGATAATTCTATTATGGTAAGTGTATGCCGCCTTGAAGAGAGATTGTATCTTAGAGATCGCGTAGTATTAAATTAACACTCCGTTTTTTATTGAACTCTGAAAAACTTTATTTTGTGCACTTATTTATATACATAAAAGTTTGCTGGGTTAGGTAAAAAATTGATTGAAATTATTGTTTATGAAAGAAATTAAATCGATTTGATTGTTTACATTGCTTAATGCAATTGACCCATAACATTTATTGCGCACTTGCTGTGTCAGCAAATTGTGCCGCAGAAAATGTTGCAAAACATAATCGAACTAAATTTCTTTTTATGTTATGAGTCAATTGCATGCAGAAAGAAATGCTTATGCTAGCTAAATAAAAAAAAAGAAAAAATAGAAATATGTTAAAGTGTTTTATGGTTTATGATTATGACGATAAAAAATATAATTGTTCACGTGTGAACAGGAGTAATGCGCCAAGGTTAAGTATCCGTCGTTCCGCTCATAATATGTCGCTTATTATCATAAGGACTCATATCCACATAAATACATAGCTGTACACATCCACCCGCGCCTTAGGTAACGTTTCCTCAGCCACCAAGTACCCCAGCCCAACATACCACACGCACTCATACTAAAGTAAACAATCATTACTTAAGCCGTACACATTCTATCCAAGCGTTGGTACAGGTAACGTAGCCCAATCCAACACACCCCAGACAATACTAGCCATAGTATCACATATTGCCACTAAAGCCCTCAGCCAACCTCCAGTACCTATCCCCGAAGTATCTCGTATCCCCAAGCCCTAGATGATATAGTACCGGTTAATGCCACCAGGGGACCTTGCTCAAGAAACGGTGTTTGCACTCGAAAGAGCAACTGTGAATTTTCAATGCACGCACCCCAAGACCCAATAATTATAATAATTTGCAAAGAAAACATCAAGCCAAGGTGATATCATGTTGTAAAATTCGAATGATGTTGATATCTACAACTTCCCCGCTAAAAAACTTATTTAGGCACACCACTTGAAAACAGCAAAACGAAGATGACGACATTCTGATATCTACAACCTCCCCGCTAATAAATCGTCAAGCAAGAAAACAGCGAACCCAAGGCATGGTGGTAGTACCTGCTAATGCCGCTAGGGAACCTTACTTTTCCTCGAGGTGAACAGCATATGAAGTACCGGCTAATGCCGCTAGGGAACCTTACTCAAGAAATGGTGTTTGAACTCGAATCCTGTGACATTTCAACACACGCACCCCCTAAACCCAATAATATTAATTTTCTGAGAGGTACGATCCAAAGTGGAGAGGTATACGGGCTACTGCTTGGAACAATAATTTTTTGTTCGAACATTTCCTTGATTTGCCTATCAACTTCATCGCGATGAATTTCGGGGTACCTGTATAGTTTACTGTAAATCGCAGTATCGTTTTTTGTAATAATTTTATGCTTTATTTCGCCCGTGGATGATAAATGGTCGCCATCTTTGTAAAATATGTCTTCATAAGAGTGTAAAAGATTTTTTAATTTAAAAGCGTCGCTTGCGTTCAAATGACCTGCGACGATTCCTTCAAAAAAATTATTTTTATTTGTTTCGTTGATAAATACGTTTAGGGATTCATTGTTATAGCAATTATTTGCGTGCATTTCTTCGTTTTCGTTCAGATATATTGGAATATTAGCATCACTGGTGGTTAAAACTCTATTTTTATAGTCGATCACTGGGTTTAAATCTGCTAAAATGTTATTTCCTAATATTCCGTCGAATTGATTGTGAAAGTAGTATTCTAAGAAATTGACAAAATAGTCTCTTTTATTAAATTTTTTGAAGAGAGGTACTTTGTATTGAATGCTCGTTTCTATGTTTCGATTTAATATCTGGGGGTGTAAGTGTTCGAAGCTATTTCCCATTTGGAATTGCATAGATGGGGGTTAATGATACTATATTCGGCGCCGGTGTCTCTGATAAATTTAAGTTTCTTAATAGGCGAACTAAATAGGGTAATTGTTTTGGCGGTTTGTTGGAAAAGTTTGTTGCTGGAATCTGTTTTCATTTATAGAGACGTCGATCGGTTCTGGTCTCCCGTTTTGATTTAAATTGTTGACATTTTGAAAATTATGATTATTATTGCTGAATTGTGATCTATTAAAGGGTTGCATATACTGGGGGTTCGATCTAAAATGCTGTGATTGTCTACTGTGACCACTGTTATTGAAATTCTGATTGTTGTTGAAGTTTTGGTTTCGAATAAAATTGTTAGTATTATTATTTCTTCCACCACTACTATTGTTACTGTTACCATTATAAGTATTATGATAGTTATTACCATTAGTATAAAACGGATTTCTTTGTACTCTGCTGTTTTGTATTTTACTACAATTATAACCCAAATATCCATTCGACTGAATAATTTCGTAGGCTTCGGTTAGTGTTGAAGAATTTCTACTAATAATGATACTCTTGACAAGGTGATGTCATGTTGTGAAATTCGAATGTTGCTGATATTTACAACTTCCCCGCTAAGAAAACTTGCAGCATTTGAAAACAGCAAAGCCAAGATGACGTCATGCTGATATCTAGAATTTTCCCACTAATAAAAGATAAAGAACAAAACCAAGGCGTGCTGGTAGTTCCGGCACATGACGTTAGGTAACCTTACTCAAGAAATGGCGAGCTCGTCGAGGATTTCTGATGAGAATTTCGCTCCCCTCGGACTAAAACCCCCACCCCCACTGCCTAGAATCCATTGGCATAAACAAAAATAGCTTGAATTATAAATACGCTAATATCTCGAAAACCAAAGCCCGGAGAGGATTTCTGATGAAAATTTCATTACCCCCCTCCCTATCCTAGATTATAATACCCCTATCCACCATCTAGAATCCATTGGCATGAACAAAAATTTCCTACTTTTAACTTTAATTATTACTAACATTAATTCAAAACCAAAGCCTACATTTAGGCGCAACATTTGGAAAGAGCAAAACCCTACATTTAGGCGCACCACACTTCCAAGAAAACCGTAGCATTTTGCTGCTACGGTTGGGCACAAGTGAAGCAAACAACTTCCCAAAAAAATATCGAATGCTGCTACGTGTGGGCACAGAAAACCGTAGCATGCTGCTACGTGTGGGCAAAACTGAAGCAAAAACTTCCCACATCCACGAGAACCGTACCACACATCCAAGAAAGCCGTTGTACTGGAGCATGCTGGTAGTATCGGCTAATGTCGCTAGGGTGCAGTCAAGACCAAATGACACATCCACACACATCCAAGAAAACCGTAGTACCGGAGAATGCTAGTAGGATCGGCTAATGCCGCTAGGGCGCAGTCAAGACCAAATGACACATCCCGGAGTATGCTGGTAGTACCGGTTAATGCGGCTGGGGCGCAGTCAAGACTCAATGGTGCATCCGAGACATAAGCCAGTCCAGTCAAGACCCAATGGTACATCGAAGACATAAACCAGTACAACTAAGACACAAACCCACCTAGCGACGGTGGCGCCATCTGTGGTGAAATCCTGTGAGCTAAAACAGTGTCGCCGTATGAACATAGCGTAACTACTGGCCGACTGTCCAATCGGGTTGCAAACAACATTGCGAGTGACCAAAACAGTCCAGCAGAAAGCTTTGGAGGCCCCAAAAAAGCTGAGACCAGCAACAACGGTCCAGATTAAATTTTCTATTCTTCGCTAATGTTTCTTCTTGTTTCATTTTGATACATTTTGAGTCTGCCTCCATTAACATTAAAATATATCCACGCAAGATAGTTGAGGTAAACCTCTAAAATATTTTATCATTTTCTTTTTTTACAGTTATTCCTCTTTAAAAAATAAGTCTCTTATTTACGGAGGGAAGGAATGTTTTGTATAGACACGCACACACAAAGGCAATAATATCCAGCCTGGTACAACTACCTCCAAAGTTTTCATGAGCTAACCATGCTTAAAAACATGCTTGGCTTATCAGAAAAATAAACGAGGAATCTCGAGCACCGAATAAAGAAAGTTTGAGGAGTTCATTTTTAAAATCTCGGCTTTGCGGCTGCAGAGCTTAGAACTTGGTTTTCTAATAACAGAAAAAGTTAGCTCAGAAATATAGTAAAGAAAAAGAATAAGAGTGAAAGTTTTAATGTTTTGCAGTCTTTAAAAAAAAACATGTTTGTTTAGATTGGTTTTTTTCAATCACAATGTGAAAAAGTTAGATGAGGAATAAAGAAACGGGAAAGAATAAGAGTGAAAGTTTTGATAGATTGAAGCCTACAAAAAAAGTTTTGTTTAGATTGGTTTTTTTTAATAACAATACGTGGAAGTTAGACAAGAACCAAAGTAATAGAAAAGAATGAAAGTGAAAGCTTTGATAAAAGAAGAAAAGTGAAAAATTGTTATAAAGGAAAGGTTTCATTTAACACGGGAACTGTTAAAATAAAGAAAATAAAAAAGTGAAAATAACCCAAAATTCAGTGTTTTGGATTAAAACCCTCCCGCTACACAAGGTAAGATATACAATTAACAGCGGCAGCAATGACTCCACCGTCCAATAAAGCAAATAAAAGTTTTACCTGGCCCCAGAGCCAAATTAAAGATGAGATCGAGACCTATGTATGGAGAAGTCGACAAACAAAATGCAGATGACTCCTCCATCCAGTATACCTAGACTTAAAATATCCACAAGGTAAAAGCGCGCAACTATTCGTGCACGTGAGCTCAGGAAAACCTGTTCAAAAGCAAAGTCGACTCCACCACCCAACAAAATTAGTAGGAAGAACCAAATGCGGGCAATGAGCCCTATAAAAGACGCGAGGTATAGTTGGCTCCACCGTCAATTGGGTTAAGAAAATCAATTTTTAACGGTCCATGAACCAAAATACCAATGCCGTCGAGTACTCGGACCAATCTAAAGTACCCATAAAACATGGTGCTCCACCAGCAAACCGCAGGAAGCATATACCCTGCCAATTAGTAAATTAAGTAAAAATAAGTACAAAAAGTTACAACAACCTAAAACGAATATAAGCTTTTCGGACAACATACCGATTTACAACGTGTAAGAATCTTGTTTCCAGATCATGTAGATCCCAAAGTTAGCTCGCGACTCCTGAAGTTATAACAAGAGCTCAACCTGGATGAAAAATTAAACGCTGAAGAAAAGCTTCGATATCCAAACTCTGTTATGGAATTCACCCTTATTGATTATCCCCAAAAAGGCGGGACCCGATGTGAAAAAAGGTGACACGTCATTGTCGATTTCCGTAAATTAAACAAATAGGCGACGCATTTCCGTTACGCCGAATCGAGGATATGCTTGACAAATAGGCAACGCATTTCCGTTACCGCGAATCGAGGATATGCTTAACCAACTAGGTCATGCCAGATATTTTACCACTCTCAATTTTGGCTATCACCAAGTTGTAGTTGATAAAAAAGGTCGAAATAAAGCTGCTTTTAGAGCTAGCTATATGCTCTACGAATTCAAGCGTATGCAATTCGGACTCAAATGAGCTACCGCTACATTTTAACGCCTTATGAACTTCATTCTAACAGGCCTGCAATGCCTCGAATGCTTCGTTTATCTTGACGACATTGTTATTTATGGTAAAAACCTAAATGACCAAAATGATAAACTGCGAGAGGTCCCCAACAAATTGAGCGAAAACAATCTAACTACAGCCAGAGAAATGCCAGTTTTTGAGAAAAGAAGTTGTTTACCTAGGGCATTAATGCTCCAGTAAAAGTGCACTAACACACCCCAGAAACGGTCTGCGTTCAAATATTTCCTGTTTCAAAAAGGGTAGCAAGCTCAGTCATTTTTAGGACTTGCCAATTACTACAGGAAGTTCATACCGGACTTTCCCAAGATCGAACATCCAATGACGAATTTACTCCGAAAGGATATCAAATTCACTTGGACCGTGAAATATTAAGAAGGTTTTCAAAACACCTCTTCTAATCCATCCATTTTTCCATTGTGCAGTTTCCATCTGGTAGTCGGACAAATAAAAGCGAAGCTCTACATCTACACAGTAAGTCCCATGTAAAACCCAGGAGAACTGTATGAGGACTTAGGAAAATTGCAAGTATACCCCAGTACATGGAGTATACCGACGGAAATAAATCTAATGGAACTGGACAATCAAAAATTAATGGCAGAACAGTCGGAGCATCTAGTGTATCGAATATGTGCAAATCGCTCTCAAAAGTACGGATGAGCTGTGCCTGGTTCAACAAAAGCATGTACATTCACTCTATGAAAATATCAAGAGAAGGACAGGTGACCCACAGACGTGGTCTCCAAGTCGAGATCTGCAAGATTCTTTTTTAATGGAATGAGAAATGGAATGTGTTGCAGCTAGCAACCAAAATATATTTTTATCAAATATAAAAGAAATATATGGTAACTAATATATATAAAATATATATAATTATATATAAAAATATTATTTAAACCAATATAGTTAGCATGTAAACACTGATACCTCCAGTGGACGGAATACTGTACCACTTTTCCATCTTTCTTTACTTGAAACCAAAGAAAAATAATTAATTTGTTACAGCAACCAGGTTGCTTAACATCCACAACATTCACCATAAAGTTGTAAGGTGTTCCAGGTCTTACTATATTTTTCAATACATAAATGCACCAGAGTCTAATTGAAATCTAATGCAAGATTTCAAAAGACTGACCTTTGACTGAACACCTTGGTGAAATTGGATGTACTTTATACTCGAAAAAAAAAGGACAAAAAAACCCTTTTCGTTCTGTCCTTGTAGGGACTAGAACTTGCTTTTAACACCACACATCTAAAAATATATTTAATACTTTAGAATTTTTGTTAGAAACAACAACATTCCACAATCACAAATATCAAAAATACAAAAAATTAAACAAATGCGAATCCTTTCATCTTCAATATTCAGTGCAGGTGTGGTGACAAGCTTTAGCTTGCGACGGTGTGAGGGGATCCGAGCTGTCAACTGCTTTCCGAGATAACATTTGTAAGTTTTAGAATTATTTCGGAATGGTACTGTGCGATATACAAAAGGTCCGATCAGGCTAGGCCGTCATGTCAAAAAGTGAAAAGGAGGAAAAACAAAAATGATTCTGATAGAGTTTCTTACTTCGTATAGTTGAGAAAATCGAGAAGAGATTTTCTACTAAATTTATTTATCTGGGAGTGACTTCCTTCTGAAGCCTTCCCATTACTGTTATTTGATTATTTAAAAGTTAATGTAATTTCTGGTTAAAGCCCAATTTGATCTATAAAGAGGTGTTGCAACTTGCACACTCCAGACAATAAAGTGTACATATAGACAACGAATATTTTATTCCATCCTCATACCAAAAACCAGACATTCTCCAGGAAGGTGTCATTAGTTGGAGGTACTAATGGCACCGACGTCAAAGGGACCTGGGTCCTTGAACAAGGCACCAGGGTGCAGCAGCAAGTTACTAAATTGGTGACCCCGACGAGGACAAGTAAGCAGCCTTTGTTCGTCATTTCCATTGACAAAGAAGGACGGCAAACTGGCAGCTAGGTTATAGAAGGCGAACAATATCATATCCGTTTCATCTCGGCGGCGTTAGCCGCCGGCCAAACTACTGTTTGTTTTTAAATACTACCGGACGCATCCACCAGAACAATCGTTTTGTTGGAAACAAAACTGCATTTGGCATTTGTCGTATGATTTAAATCTGTAGTTCCACTTTCATTACAGCTGTTACTTTAATTGGGGATGCTTCTCCAAGCAGGCTCAGATAGTTCAATAAGTACTAGCTTGTTGTATTCCTCAGCATTGGATCAGAAGGAAGTTTGGTTAGGTAGCATGTAGCACGCCTTAATATATAACTGGATCGTCAACAAGTTCCACCTCTCTCTACCTTTACGGAGTTCGTCGACTACAACCGCTAAATTGTCTGAAGTTCAAATTCCTGGACAACCGTTTTGGAACCCTCAGGCAAGGATGGTCATAGCAAACATCATCGATGGAAAGCTACGAAATGTATAAGAAGACCGAACAAGCGATATTTTAAGTACCACGTCAGGTCAAGAATTCCGTCAACAGTAGGGTAACTAAAAGAACGATTATCTTTCCTCCTTTGATTTTAAATATTAAATTTAATTATATATTTGTATAAATTGAGTTATAAAATTTCGTTTGTAAACCTTCCGTATCCGCACAATCCTATTCCTCTCCTTCATTTTTGTTGTTATCTCTCGGTTGTTTGATATGACGGAGCCTTTCTACCCGGCGCATGACAGCTTGTCGAACGATTCAAACGACAGTAATAACTTGCCAACTTCTTATTCTGGCATGTCAACGGGAACAGTCCCTTCAGCTACGCTGGGAGCTGTTTCCGTGAAGCATGTGGCTTTCTGTAAACATAATCCAGTCATGTGGTTCGTCCAGTTCGAGGCGTAATTTGAACTCGCTTGGATCACTCAGGACAAGACAAAGTTTTTCCACGTGATAAGTCAACTAGACGAGAGCTTATGTCGGCACGTGTCGGATATTGTTAAAAGACCTCCATCGGAGGACAGATATAAGATGATTAAGGAGACGATGATAGCCCGACTGACAGGAAGTGCAAATCAACAAATTAAGCAGCTTTTGACGGAACTTGCTTTAGGTGACAGTCAGCCATCGCAATTACTACGTGAGATGCGTACACTCAGCACTGGTCGTCTCAGTTCAGAGGCTCTTAAGACGTTGTGGCTTCAGAGGTTGCCTTCTCATATGCAAGCTATCTTAGCATGCAATCCCGGTCTTTTGGATGATTTGGCGGCGTGTGCGGATAAAATATCCGAAGTTAATCATAGGCCTGAAATTCAAGCAATAACCTCCAGTTCCTCGAACCAGAGTCACACTATCGAACAACTGGTAAATGATGTAAAGAACCTTAAGTTACTGGTCGAGAAGTCTTTGCTATCGCATCGCGATGTTTCTCGCAGTAAATGATTTGGCAGTCAGAGAAGACAACGGTCTTCTTCGGGCTCCCGAAATAATTATTGTTATTACCACAGGGTTTTTACTATTAACGCAAAAAAGTGCGTACCTCCCTGCTCATTCCAGGTTTCGAAAACAACATCTAACGATTTGGTGTCTTCGGTAAATTAGATTGCCCTCTGCCATTGACGACGGGTGGATGTGGCGTTTTTAAAAGTCATATGTACATTTACGATAACTTCACTAAAAGACACTTTTTAATAGACACTGGTGCAGATGTTTCGGTATTACCTGTCACACCTGCTGAGCGTAAATTTATAAATAATTTGTAGCTCGCACCACCGAATGCGTCAACAATAAACACATTTGGCAGAAAATTGCTTTCATTAGACTTGGGACTTCGTCGCTGTTTCTCTTGGCAGTTCATCGTTGCGGGTATTCCTAAGCCTATCTTAGGCGCAGGCTTTCTCTGCCACTATGGTCTACTGGTAAATGTCAAGGGAAAGCTGCTCATAGACCCGTTGACCTCTATGAAGGTCCAGGCTCAGCGTGTTCATGGCCAATCTGCAGCTCTTTCGGTCCTTATAAGCTCAGACTGTGACCCAAAAATTGTTAAAGTACTTCGGAAACACCACAGCATTACAGTAGAGACTGGCTTTAGCGAACTCGTAAAATATAAGGTCTCACATCAAATCGCTACTACAGGGCCTCCGATTTCAGCTAAATTTCGTCGCATTTCGCCTGTAAAATAAGCAGCTGCAAAGAAAGAGTTCGATTTTCTCTTCAAACAGGGTATTTGTAGACCTTCCAATAGCTGTTGGTCATCCCCATTGCACATGGTGCAAAAGAAAAATGGTGACTATAGACCTTGTGGGGACTACAGACGTCTCAATTCCTGCACGATTCCCGACCGATACCTGATTCCGTTGATTCACGATTTCGTGTATCATCTTCAGAACTATAAGTTCTTTTCAACGTTAGACCTAACGAGAGCGTATCACCAGATTCCTATTGAAGTCGAGGACATTCCAAAAACTCCAATTTGCACTCCATTTGGACTCTTCGAGTTTACACGAATGACCTTCGGTCTGTGCAACGCAGCGCAGACGTTCCAACGTTTCATTCGCGCATTATTTCAAGAGTTTTCATTTTGTTTTGTCTATTTGGATGACATTCTAGTCGCATCCAAATCTGAATTCGAACACCTTTCTCGTTTAGAACAAATTTATAAACGCCTCTCGGAATACGGTCTCATCATTAACGTCGACAAATGTTCTTTCCTGCAAACGCAAATAAAATTTTTAGGCCATTTGGTCACACCACAGAGAATCAAACCATCTCCTGAGCGAGTAGATGCGATCACTCGTTACAAAATACCTAACACTGCGACGCTTCCTCGGTATGGTAAATTTTTATCGTCGTTTCTTGCCGCACGCTGCTAGCCATTAGGCTATTCTGAACACCTATTTGACAGGCCCCAAAAGAAAGGGAGCAGAAAAAATTTGTTGGTACAACGAAGCAACTGAATCGTTTAATATTATCAAAAACCAACTAGCACAGACAGCCCTTCTCGCCTTTCCTATTTTGACAGCTGAATTGGCATTATGGGTAGACGCCTCTGATACAGCCATCGGAGCGGCGATACAACAGAAAGTTGGCAAGGACTGGCTGCTCTTGGGATTTTATTCGATAAAACCAAACAACGCACAGCAAAAGTACAGCGTCTATGACCGGGAACTCCTAGCGCCCTATAAAGGTATTAAATATTTTCGCTATCTTTTAGAGGGTCGTACGTTTATAATTTTTACAGATCATAAGCCATTGACTTATGCTTTTCGACAAAATCCTGATAAAGCGTCACCCAGGCGGCTACGTTATTTATATTTTGTCGGGCAATTCTCTACTGATGTTAGACACGTTGCGGGCAGAGACAACGTAGTGGCAGATGCCTTATCCACAGTGGAGGAAATTCATTTTCCCAGCCTGATAGATTTCGGATCCATGGCATATGCTCAATCCGGTGACCCTGAGTTTCAACCAATTCGACAAAATTCCAAGTATAAATTTGAGAAACTTCCCATTTTCGGTACTAATAAAGATTTATTTTGCGAAATTTCTCCAATAGGGGCAAGACCATACGTACCCTCAGACTTTAGAAAGAAGGTTTTCATCGCTTTGCATAACCTTGCACACCCCGGTATCCGGGTTTCTAACAAAATGGTCACATCTACATACTTTTGGCCTTCAATTAACAGAGATGTTAATGTTTGGGCACGGGCTTGCCTACAATGCCAACAAACTAAAATAGCTAGACACGTTCACAATACGGTGAGTATATTCCCGGCATGTACGGACGGGTTCCAAAATAGTCATATAGACATGATAGGTCCACTGATTCCTTCCGAAGGTTTTAGGTATTGCCTCACCGTGATCTATAGGTTCACTCGATGGCCTGAGGTGATCCCATTGATCGATATTCACGCTGAAAAGGTGGCAGAGGCTGGATAGCTCGCTTTGGTGTGCCGAAAACAATTGTCACAGACCAAAGCACGCAGTTCGAATCCGTACTCTTTGCAGAACTTGCTAAATTAATAGGCTTCCAACGCAACCGCACTACAGCATATCACCCCCAAGCCAATGGATTCTTGGAACGATGGCACCGCACTTTAAAATCATCTTTGATGGCTAACCAAGAAAAAGCCTGGTCGAAAAGTTTGCCTTTTATTTCGCTTGGATTGAGAACAGTCCTCAGGGAGGAATTCCTAGCCACGCCAGCAGAACTTGTCTATAGACAAAACTTACGATTTCCTGCGACTTTATTCAGAGTTCTCAATTCCAACCCCAAAGTACATTTTTCAAAACCTTACGCAATATTTTTGCCGATATAAGGCCTATCCACGCGACAAATCATTCACAAGAAACCTCTTTTAAATTCAAAGAGCTTAGCTCCTGTTCACATGTTTTTATCAGAACAGATTCAGTCAGAACATCTCTGCAACCACCATACGAGGGACCATTCCGAATCATCAGATGTTTTGATAATTATTTCACTGTCGAAATTAGAAACAAGGAGGTCAATGTTTCCCTTAATCGTCTTAAACCGTATTATGCCGAAAATTACACAAACTCAACCAAAGCTGACGTTGTTACCAATACCAAGTCAGTTCAAGATTCGTATTTCCCAGCATTGGTGGAATATCGCGAGGACTTTGCTCGGTTTGAGTCTGGACACCCAAATACTACAAACACTACATTGTCACCATCTGTGGCACCACGTCATATTAGATTTACTGCTGACGGACATACAATACTACCACAAAGAACAACTCGAGTTGGACGGGCCACCAGACCGCCGCAGCGCTTTCTTGATTCGCTGAAACCAAAGGTTTCGCTGGCAGGGGAGTGCTGTGGTGACAAGCTTTAGCTTGCGACGGTGTGAGCGGATCCGACCTGTCAACTGCTTTCCGAGATAACATTTGTAAGTTTTAGAATTATTTCGGAATGGTACTGTGCGAGATACAAAAGGTCCGATCAGGGTAGGCCGTCATGTCAAAAAGTGAAAAGGAGGAAAAACAAAAATGATTCTGATAGAGTTTCTTACTTCGTGTAGTTGAGAAAATCGAGAAGAAATTTTCTATTAATTTTATTTATCTGGGAGTGACTTCCTTCTGAAGCCTTCCCATTACTGTTATTTGATTATTTAAAAGTTAATGTAATTTCTGCTTAAAGCCCAATTTGATTTATAAAGAGGTGTTGCAACTTGTACGCTCCAGACAATAAAGTGTACATATATGCAACGAATATTTTATTCCATCCTCATACCAAAAACCAGACATTCTCCAGGAAGGTCGCATTAGGTGGAGGTACTAAAGGCACCGACGTCAAAGGGACCTGGGTCCTTGAACAAGGCACCAGGGTGCAGCAGCAAGTTACTAAACAGGTTTTTCTTCAGGCCATATACATATTTCCTCACAAACAAAAAATTATTTTCTGCAGTAACCACAGTTTTTAAAAAATAACAAGACAAATTGACATGAAGGCAATTTGTCCTTTACATATCTACAAATGTTAAAATACATAATGTGAATAGTGGCCCCCCGTCATTTGAAAATTATTAGGTTTACAGCGCCATGGTGAACTAAGCAAAATGCAGAGCAATAGTCAGCAACTAAGCGAAGCCAAAAAACAATAGACGGTAGCTGACCTCGACCATATAAAAAGGGACCAATTTCAACAGAAAAATCACGTGTTACTTGGGATTTAACCAGTAAGGTCGACTAGAGGGGTATCACTTTTAGGATTTTTTTTTTCAGCACTCTTCCTCAATATTGCTGTGGGGTTATTCCCACAACTAATATTTCTTTTATCAGCACAAGGTAGGCAAAGGCATTAGAAAGGAAAATTTTTGGGATATTACCAAAAAATGTTTTCACTTCCAATTAAATATTATACTGAAATTTAGAATAGAATTCGAAGTTTTGGGATATTACCAAACCTAGAATGAAACTCTATAATTTCAAAATAAGTTTTTTTTTCTTTTTTTCGTTGTATTTGATATTATCGAAAATTCTCATAGTTATCAATATACTGAAAGTGGAATTCGAAACAAGGTTTTGGGAAATAACCAAGCTGAGAGTGAAATACGTAATTTCAGATTTTCTTTGTCCTTGTGTTATATGTATTTGTCTGGCAATAGTTTACTTGGGAAATACTCAGTTAACCAACATTTCCATAGGGTTTTACATAGCATTTCATTTCGGGGCATATCCAGGTGAAATTTATTTTTTTATTCATCAAGTTTAGAAGATAGTATACAGAACTTATCCAATTAAATGCTACCGTATATAAACAGATTCGTATTGAAAATGTGCAAAATTCACAGAAGATTTTTTTTTTTTTAAGAGTTAATGCTAAGCAATATACTAAATTGCATGAAATTACGTGTAAGTACTATATATTGTATAAAGTTAATAAGAACTACAACCTAATAAAGGAGGATATAAAAAGGAAAAGTACAAATTTAAAGAAGAAACTAGTGCAAAAGATTAAAGATAGCTATAGCTATTATAATTAATTTTAATGGCAATGAAAAATTGGAGAAAAAGTGAAAGATTACAAAGTAAAATTAATTGAATATATGGCTAAGTGGTTGGTCGGATCTCATCGGAAAGAAGTCTTTTAAATGTCAGATGACTGGGATTTAATATGTCAATGTTGTTATTGTTGTTATGTCTTTTATTAGCTGTGTTCCATTGGGCTGTGTAAAGTACTCCCAAGTACTTCTACCTACTCGCAACTACTCATGCTCTTGTCCGCGAGTAGATGTGCTGAGTAGTTACGCAAGAATTTTCCGCTAGATGGATTTGGATGCTAAGTGGTTATTGAAATGTCAGATAGATGAAATTTGAGAGAAATTGTTTATAAAGAAACAATTAAGTCATCGATAACAGGAGAATTATTCAAATTTATATATAATCGTTATGAAAATAAATACGGTAATAACTTTTAATATAATAAATATCGAAGAGAGACGAATTTTTATCCTTAAATTTTCTAGATAGTAGCTCGAATATAGGTCCAGTTTTTCATAATTTTATTTTCAGTTGCCTTTATTGAAATTAATTTGAGTAATATAGTTAACTATCCTAACTATTTTCATAAGAAACTTGATATAACAGAAACATAACTGAAATGTTTGAAATTGGAGTTATGTTTTACTCTTGACAACACAAACTTGCGTTCCATTCGGAAAGTGCTCGCGAGTACTTTACACAGCCCAATGGATCACAGATAATGTATACTTTTTTGAATTCTGAAAGTACAGTGTTTCTCTGAGATTGGATTCGTGCTTCCTAGTGTATGTTAACTATTTAACTCTATACACAGCTGGGCTCACTGTTTGTTTACATGCAGTGTTGGGGGCTCCAGCTGTCGACAGTAATTGGCGTAATACTCCGCCTGGTCGAATGGAGGTGAGCACGGCTGATTCGATAAATCAGGTTGGTTAGTTAGAAGTTGGATTTTATTAGAGATAGCGATTCGGTATCCAATTAGTTTAGTTTAAATTCGGGAGTTCGATAGCGAGTAACAGTTATGTAATAATATCTTTGAATTACGCAAGTGTTTTTACTGGGGATACAACATTTGGCGCAGCCGGTTAAAAGTAGGTAAGTGGTATCTTTTTTAGTGAAATTTTTATTTTTCATTTTTTCTTGTATTTTATGGGAGTTAATGCTTTTTAGCCGCTCCATCTTTTTATTTTGTGGGAGTAATGCTTTTTTTTAGCTGGTCTAATTTTTTTTTGTATTTTGTGGGAGTAATGGTTTTTTAGCTGCTCCAGTCTTAGGCTAATTTACTTTTCAGGTGAAATATACGGGAGAAAAAAAAAGGGGTATAAATTGTTGTGATTGTGGTATAGCATAAGATTGTTGTTGCGTGAGATTGTTTTTGGTTAGGTGGTCTGAGTTTTAGTTAATACATAGTGTGATAGTGTGGTGTGTAAATGGAGTAGTTTCAGTAGTTCAGTAGATTAAGTAAGTAAATTCTAATTTTTCGAAATGTACGGCGTATTAAGGGATATAATTTTGGTCATTGGGAAGTTTTCAAGTGCTAGGTGAAAATTTTAAGGTGGTAGTACAATTGCAGGTATTCGGGGGCTAAGATTCGTTAAACGTGGAAGAGGGTTAGGAAATATTGAATATTAGGAAAGATCATTGGTGAAACACCGTCGAAAATTCAAGCTTTCGCGTTGGTTTTTAAGCAATTAATTACGGTCGGGGAGAAGTGTTTGAAAGGGAATAGTAAATTAAGTAATGACTATAGATATCAGTGGGAAGAAGTAACGTTGTAACGAGGGAAGAATTGCTACGAGTTAAGGATCAGGAAAAAGAATTGTAAACCAAAACGCAGGAATTGAAGGAGTGACAGTTGAAATTACAACGATTCGAACAGAATTGGCGGTTTCTAGAAGAGCATCTAATGGATGAATTGAAGACACGATAGCCGAGTGAGGACGTAAATAAATTTTTGGAGCAAATAAAGGAGGCTACAGTGAAAAGCACAAAGGGAGAAACCTTGGATTTAGTGATAACATCTTCCTTTGAAGTTATTGGTAGAATTGAGCAAGATGCAGATCAAGCGTTGGATGAGTGCACACAAGAAAACAGGGCTTTAAAAGGAACCATAAAGTCTTTATAAAGGCAATTGGAGGAGGCAAAAAAAACTGCCACGGAACTAGAGCAAGAATTAGGAGTCGCACCATTACAGCCAGAGGAGGTACAATTTCGAGGGATTTTTAAGAATTGGTCACTGAAGAAATTAATTTTCCACGAACGGCAGCGAGAAGTAGGAGCAAGTACTTCAGGGCAGGCAGAAATAGTGAAAGCTAAAAAGCAGACCTTAGCGAAGACGAGTAAAGGACCAGTGCCGAAATATAAACGAGAAACCCAGAGAAATCAGCAAGGAAAACCATGGCCGATGTTTATGATAAAGTCATGGACTTGGTGTCCAGATATATACCAACGTTTTCCGGAGAAAGAACGCCAAAACTGTAAAAGGAAGTTCACCGTTTCATGATAGCATGCGTACAATGTCCCGGTGACGGCATAAAAGACTATGCGGATAGACTTAAAGGTCTACTGTGTCAAATCAAGGCAGCAGTTTCGGCTAAATATCCAGGCAAAGACGAGGGATTGATAGCGGAACTTGAGGCAGACGCGGTGCAACGTTCAAGGCAAATTTCAATCTCTGGATGAGGCACGTGAGGAGGAGATGGATGTTAGGAGACTTAAACTGAAGGAACCAGGGCTGCGGAATTATATGAAGGAAGAAAACAGAGGAGATGCAGCAGGCAGCTGGTGTGCTGGTAGGTTCAGCAAGGTGGAACCTTCAAGCAGGAAGACGCAGCAATCTAGAGTTGAAAAATGCTTCGAATGCGGTCAGCCTGGGCACTTTGCTAAAGAATGCCAGCGGAGAAAGCAGCCTCATTACTTTACTGGATGTCAAGTATACGGGCACGAGGTATCCAATTGCCAAATTCATCATGTCAGAGTGGCAAACTATGCAACTGGCACCAAAGATGAATTCCATTCAGGAAGGGAAGTGATTTATTGCTAATTCTGCCAAACACGTGACCATTATACGGATATCTGCGTAAAGAAGTATTTAGCAGAGAAAGAAAGGGACAAGTTAGAAGCTGAGAGTAAATTTATCATCACAGTTAAATCGGACATAGCTTTAGAAGGTGAATTAAGGCTTTTAGTAGATACTGGATCCTCATGTAGTCTAATTAAAGTCAATAGAATAAAAAGAAATACGCTCATACAGACACATGAGAAAATCAAGATTGGAGGACTCTTTGGGTTCGCTAGGAGGTCCACAGGCTCTTGTCAAGTGAACTTGCAGATAAATAATAGTCAGCAGGCTTGTAAATTCAATGCCATTGATGATACTGATTCAATTCCTGTCGACGGTATACTTGGAATGGATTTACTGAGGGACAGAGCTGTCATCGACTGCGTAAATAGAAAACTGTGGTTACAAAATGCCGGTGAGGTAAACAAAGAAATCGCCGTTTTTGAGAATGTCGCAGCTAGTGGACAAGTTGTACCAAATACTCCGCATTTCTCCAGTCGAAGAAACCCTTTACATGCCAGAATAGAGGAGGTTGATGTGAACATGGCAGAAATCATCGGACAAAGTGGTAATAACAAAGACGATGAATGGAAACCTAACACAGGAAGGGTAGAGACAGCTCAAGACAGTGCGAGACTTCACGAGGTAAGAGCCGAAGAATTTAGGAAGGAGAGGAGGAGGAGCGATGAATATAATGGGTACAGTGGAAATAGGCTGGAAGATGAACGTGCATTCGTAGGAATCGCCAATGCAACAGCCTATTTAGTAAAAAGTCCTGATTCTTCGCATGGACAAACAGAACCTCGAGATGTAAAAGAAAGAGAAATTTGAAAAGAAAACAAAACAAGAAAGAAAAAGTTAGAAGAATAAGAAATCTACGAAGATAATTAATATATAGTTAAATTGAAAAAGGAAATAAAGGAAAATAATATGTCAAAAATGTTTAAAAATAAACGTAGAGGTTTTTAAATAATCCCGAATTGGTCTAATATATCAATGATATTAGGCTGTGGGTACGCATCGCCAATTGTAATGTCGTTAATACGATGAAAGTCTACCACTACTCGCCACTTTTAATTCCACTCTCGTCTGGTTTTCTGGGAACCAGGAGAAGTGGAGAATTCCAGAGACTATGTGAGGGTCTGATGATGTCTGTTCGGCTTGCTTCAGGAAGTCGATAAGGCTTGGTATAGATGGGTGGTTTGCCTTAGAGTGTTTCGATTTTGTGGGTAATCGCATCTGCATACGAAAGGAAATCCCCTTCAAGATAGAAGCGATCATTGAATTCCCTACAGATGTTTGCGAATAATATCAGATTCCTCCGAATTGCAGTGATTCAATTTGATAAGGATTTGCAGTTTCATTATTCTGGCCTTAATTGGATCTCTTTCAGAGTCTGTGGAGATGCCCACAAAGTCGTCCAAGTCTTGGTAAACTGGGTTCACCTCGTAAGGGCCTAGATCAGCGTCGTCCTCATTTCTATTGAGGATTAGGACATTTGCCATACCATTGACTGGTTTGACCATCGAATTTCCAAGAAACAAACCTGGCCTTATTTCCTTCTTGAAACAGACCGACTGATGTTGAATAGAAGGAGTTGGAATTTCAATAATGAACTCTGATCGAGCCGGAATTTTAATTTTATTTAAGTGATCCGATTCTTTCGGATGATTAGTAGGAAGGAGATATGATTACAACTTTTGTAGAATTTTGAAGGAGTTATACGATCATAGAAATTCCTTGCAGTTTTATTGGATTTATTGCTAGACTTCACCTTATATGAAGCGCTAGATGTTGTGGGTTGCTTTTTATTTGATTCAGCATTGTGTTCGGCTGTAGATGGTGATACGTTTACATGTTTAGGCTGCTTCTTTTGTTAAGCTACGGAAAGAGATATATATTCATTTTCTGTTAGTTCTACTTTGCTTGGAACTATAGATAAAGATCTTCCTTTTAATTCACTTTCAGGTTTCAATTCTTATGAAGTATTTGATGGAGATCGATGTTCGTTGCTTGCGAAATAATTGATGGAGATAGATTTGTATTAATATTTATATCGGAGAATGTTATCTCCTTATACAATAGACTTTTAGTTTGAGACCTTTTTTCTGGGTCTTCACTTTTCAAATACTGTTGCATTTAGCAACCGGAAATATATTTAAAAAATAATAATAATAAAAAATACAAACAATATGGTTTGTTTATATATATATAAAAATAGAGAATATATAAAAGAAAAATATTAGGCAACATACACATACCACCAGTGGACGGAAATCTGTCCCACTTTTTCCACTTTTTACTTACAAGTAAAAAGCTCCATACTGCAGCCAGGTTGCTGAATATTTTCAACATTCACCATAAAGCTGTAAGGTGTTTCAGGTCTTACTATACTTTGCAATATAGCAGCATGCATAAATGCACCAGCCTTATTGAAATCTAATGCAAGATTTCAAAGAAAAGACGACCTTCCAACGAACACCTTGGTGAAATAGAATGTATTTTTCCAACTGACAAATGAATAAAGTTCTGTCCACGCAAGGACTAGAACATGCTGTAAACACCAGCAAACATAGCTAAAATTAAAAACTAAAGCATAATCACAACAGTTTTGACAAAAACTTTTATGCCACTTATCTCATCTTCTGCAATATCCAGTGCAGGGTTTTTGTAGCAGGACGTATATATTCTCACAAATAACTATACACGATATTGCACAAGTATACATTTTTATGTTTTTATATTTTTTCACAATAAAAGTTGTATTACAAACAAAAAACACAAAACCGATAGAAATAAATTTGTCATTCAATGACAAATGTCAAATCACAACATTTAAATTGTGGCGCCCCCGTCATCTCAAAATCGTAAAACTCCCACAGCGCCGTGGTGAACTTGCGCAAAGTCGAGAACAATAGCCAGCAACTAAGCGAAGCCACAGAACAATGGGCGGCAGCTGGCCCCAACCATATAAAAAGGGGGCGATTTCAGAAGAAAGATCACTTGTTGCTCGGTATTTAACCAGTAAAGGTCATCTAGTTGGACTATTGCCACTAGCAGTTTTTTCTCACATTCCTCAAATTTTTTGTAGGGTTATTCCCACAATCAAGTCTTCCTCACATACAGGTAATAAAAATAGAAATTTTTTTGGGATATTACCAGAAGTTTTCTATTTAATCAAAAACACCACTGAAATATAGAATAAATTCAAGATTTTGGGATATTACCAAATTAAGAATAGACTTCGATGATTTCAGATCTTTTTCTTCATAAAAAAGGGAAAATATTCTGGGATATTACCAGAGAATTTCTCATTAAAATTTTTTTATACTGAGATTGGAGAGTTAATTCGCAGTTTTGGGATATTACCAAGCTAAGAATAAAATTCTGCAATCTAAGTTATTTTTTGTCTCATCTTTTTGTAACTAACTATTCAACAAAGTTAATTTGGGAAATATCCAATTAACTAAAGTTAACGTAAGGGCACAGATAAACCCAGATGTCCAGACCTTATGGGGATCAGTGACGTTCAGTCAACAACTGAAATAGAAAGCACATTGTTTCGAAAAAGAGCTTTGAAGCTTTTGCGAGAGATTCTATGCGAGAAAAATGTCTCTTTGAAATTATTCCGGGGGCAACGCTACGATACAGCGCCTCAATGGTTACATATGTTTCTCCCTGCAACACTGTACCGTACGATCGCTGTTTAAACTTGATTGTTTTTGAACTCACTCACAGCCCTCCGTTTTTGCTTTCAATTTTATCTTTACATCTCTCTTGAAAAATGAGAGTTTGGTAGATGGCTTGTAAGAGAAAAGCTTTAAGCACATGTTTGTCGGTTAGACGTTGTCGGTTAGCCGCAATAATTGGTGTCAGTTTTAAGTACGGTGGATGGTTATCTCTATTTTTCTTATTTGTGGTAAGGGTTTCACAAAACATTTCATTTCGGGATATATCAAAGTGAAGTGTGGCAGGAAGCTCAAGTCAAACGAGAAATCAATAGTATTGGGCGATTTCCATACTAAATAAAAATCCCGGTTAATATCTAGGCTAAATTAGCGGCAAAACCCTTTGGGATATTTCCAGGGGCTTCTTTTGCTGATTTGGTTTTGGATCCAGGAAAGGGACAATATCTTGGTATTGAACCTTTTGGGAGATTTTCAAGGGTTCAATCCATAGACAAATGTCAAATCACAACATTTAAATTGTGGCGCCCCCGTCATCACAAAATCGTAAAACTCCCACAGCGCCGTGGTGAACTTGCGCAAAGTCGAGAACAATAGCCAGCAACTAAGCGAAGCCACAGAACAATGGGCGACAGCTGGCCCCAACCATATAAACAGGGGGCGATTTCAGAAGAAAGATCACTTGTTGCTCGGTATTTCACCAGTAAAGGTCAGCTAGTTGGACTATTGCCACTAGCATTTTTTTCTCACTTCCCTCAAATTTTTTGTAGGGATATTCCCACAATCAAGTCTTCCTCACATACAGGTAATAAAAATAGAAATTTTTTCGGGATATTACCAGAAGTTTTCTATTTAATCAAAAACACCACTGAAATATAGAATCAATTCAAGATTTTGGGATATTACCAAATTAAGAATAGACTTCTATGATTTCAGATCTTTTTCTTCATAAAAAAGGGAAAATATTCTGGGATATTACCAGAGAATTTCTCATTTAAATTTTTTTATACTGAGATTGGAGAGTTAATTCGCAGTTTTGGGATATTACCAAGCTAAGAATAAAATTCTGCAATCTAAGTTATTTTTTGTCTCATCTTTTTGTAACTAACTATTCAACAAAGTTAATTTGGGAAATATCCAATTAACTAAAGTTAACGTAAGGGTTTCACAAAACATTTCATTTCGGGATATATCCAAGTGAAGTGTGGCAGGAAACTCAAGTCAAACGAGAAATCAATAGTATTGGGCGATTTCCATACTAAATAAAAATCCCGGTTAATATCTAGGCTAAATCAGCGGCAAAACCCTTTGGGATATTTCCAGGGGCTTCTTTTGCTGATTTGGTTTTGGATCCAGGAAAGGGACAATATCTTGGTATTGAACCTTTTGGGAGATTTTCAAGGGCTCAATCCATAGACCAGAATTAGGTCAGAAACAGGTACAGGGATTAGCTACATCAACCATTCAGGGTCGATTACAATACAGGGAGTCGATAAGTATATAATATTACTAACCTTTTTTTTCAAGAAGATATTAATTAACTCCTTTTTTATATTGAATTTTCTAACAAAGTTTGAATTGGTATTCTTTTTTTGCGCTTTATTAATTTGTTCCTTTCTCTTATTGCAGATAATTAGCAATAAGTAGAATTTAAGAGCTAGTCAATAGTTAAGATTTTTTTTGAATTACTTTATTTTTGTTAATTTTATTGTTCTCTTTGAATTTAATTATTACTTATTTGTAGAAATCTTGTTAGTTTGTAAGCATACGCAATAAACGTATTAAAAGCAGGTTAATTCTTTCAATCAGCAATTTACCTATTTTATTACTTCCATTTTTTCACTTTTATTAAATTTTTATGTACAGCCATAGGAGCTGTAACATTGGTCCTTCAAAGCCGAATAAACCGGTAGCATAATACGTTTATTGAGTGTTCAAACTAACAATATAAAAATATATAGCAACTCAAATTTTTCTGTATCTGGTGAAGGAAAACTAAATTAAAATGGAAGCACTTATAAAGAGACAAAGGGCTTTCAAAAAAGTTTTAACACATGCAATCTCTAATTACCAAGAGAGAGTAGGTTCAGGGCAACAGTTAACCATAGGTTATCTGAAACAAAGAACCCGAAGTATTGAGGAATTGTGGGAACAATTTTTGGCTAATCACCAAAAGCTATTAGTTGAGTTTGAGGAAACAGCACTCAACGACTACGAAAAAAGCCGTATTTTTGAAGAATGCGAAGGAGCATACTTCGGTTTGCTTAAAACCTCATAATAAAGAAGCATGTCCAAATAAAAATGGATGCTTCAAGTGTGACAAGCTTCATCACACATGGCTTCATGAAGACAAAAACATGTCTTCAACCAAGCCAAGGGCTGTCCAGACCATACAATCAAGACAGTCAGAAAATTCTGTCCCATCAACTTCGGCAAATGCTTGTTAAAATAAACAAAAAGCCACACAAGTACTATTAGCTACGGCTATAGTACATGTAAGGGACAGAAGTGGGATAACAATTGCCATGCGAGCTTTGGTTGATCTGGGATCACAAAGTTCTTTTTTAACCGAAGCGGCTGTTCAATCCTTACAACTGAAAGGCGTGTCAACGTCACTTCAAATTACTGGATTGGGATCTACACAAGTGGCAAAGGCAAACAAAGAAGTGTCTGTCCATGTGAGATCAGCCACCTCAGCTGATTTTGAAATCCCATTGCGGGCTTATGTAACCAACACACATAAGGTCTTCTGATTGGACTCATATAAAAGGGTTGCCATTAGCAGACCCAGAGTTCCTAAAGGCAGGAAAAATAGACTTGTTGTTGAGTGTGAATACCTATGCAAAAATATTATGCAAGGGAGCTAAAAGTGGACCTGAAGGGACCCCCATAGCACAGAATACAAAGCTAGGGTGGATTTTTTTCGGAGAAACAACAGCACCACTAAATCAAGTGGACAAAAATGAAATTTTTTCTGCATTCACCACAAGTAGTGCTGATGACTTAGCACAGCTGAATAGTCAAGTGTGGAAGTTTTGGGAATGGGAAGAACACAACCCATAACGCAAGCTCACTAAAGAAGAAGAGCAATGTGAGCAATTCTTTATGGGGAATCATAAACGCCTTGATAATGGCAATTATGTAGTGAAGCTGCAATTTAAATCAGGCAAGGTTCCCGAGCTTGGGGAATCAAAGATAATGGCGTTAGAAAGATTCGCTCATCTCGAGAAAAAATTTGAGCGAGCTGCCGACATACGAGCTGAATATCATAAATGTATTCAAGAATATTTAAACCTGGGGCATATGTGTAAGGTAAATGAAACCACACAAAATGCGAATACCCAGAGGTATTATTTACCCCATCATGCTGTTCTTAAGGACAGCACTACTACCAAATTAAGAGTAGTATTTGATGCTTCCGCAAAGTCATCAAACGGGAGAAGCCTCAACGAACAAATGTTGACAGGTCCCACATTACAACCAAAGTTGTACTCAACATTGCTAAACTGGCGTGTTCATAGATATGCAGTGACTGCCGATATAGAGAAGATGTATCGAATGATTAAGATACATAAGGATAACCAAAAGTATCAGACAATACTTTGGCGAAATAGTGAAGTTGAGCCAGTAGAAGAATACGAACTCAACACCATAACATTCGGCACTACGGCAGCACCATATCTAGCAATAAAAACACTGCAGCAATTAGCCAAGGATGACAAAGAAAAGTATCCTAAGGCGTCAAAAATTGCAATGCAGGATTTTTACGTTGACGATCTGCTAACAGGTGGAAATACCATAGCAGAAGTCGTACAAACCCAAAAGGAGCTAATAAAGCTATTAAAGGGAGGAGGATTTTACCTTCGGAAATGGGCAGCTAATCATGATGAAATGCTTGATTGGTTACCTATGGATGAAATAGAGCTAGAGTTACCATTAAACTTTGAAGATGACAACCAAGTTAAAGCTCTAGGAATCCAGTGGCATCCAGCCACCGACAATTTCATGTTTGCCTTCAAGGCTTCAGAATTTGAAGCAGAAGCCACAACAAAAGGAAAAATTGTGTCGCAAGTAGCAAAGCTATTCGACCCTTTAAGTTGGATAGCTCGCTGTGTAGTTTTGGCGAAAATTATCATCCAGAAATTATGGATGCATGGATGTACCTGGGACGACATAGTCCCAGAAGAATTCAGCGAGGAATGAAGGCAGTTCAAGATACAGCTGCGTTACATATTGAAAATAAAAATTCATCGCTGGATACATACCAAGCAAGAGAGACAACTGTCAATTGCATGCGTTTTGCGACACAACAAATTCAGCGTACGCAGCTGTCGTCTACATGAGCATTCAAGACAATGACGGCACAATAAAAACAACATTGCTCATGTCAAAAACTCGAGTCGCTCCCGCAAAGCCAATTACTCTGCCAAGACTTGAGTTAAGTGGAGCAGCGTTGTTAACTAGACTACTAAGTCAAGTTCGAGCTGACATACATATGAGTAATGTCAGCAGCTTTTCATGGAGCGATTCAAAAATCGTATTGACCTGGATATCAGGTCATCCAAATAGATGGAAAACTTATGTGGCAAACAGAGTTACCGAGATACAAGAAAGGAGCCTAAATAATACGTGGGGATATGTACCTACAAAGGATAATCCTGCCGATATGGCATCACGAGGTCTAATTCCAAAAAGTATTCAAGACTGTGAGCCATGGTGGACAGGTCCTAGACTGGCCACAAGATAAGAGCCTTAGCAGAGAGACGTCTTACGAATTAAAGACAGTAAAAGCTCTTGCAATGCAAAAAAGCGAATGGCTCGAAACAATAATTGAGCGATTCTCGTCATACAAACGATTGTTGCTTGCCACTGCACAATGTCTCCGATTCGTCCATAATTGTACACATAAACAGGAAAGGAACATTGGCAGATTGACACCAGCTGACATAGAAACAGCCAAAATAAGATTAATCCAGCAAACACAACAGCAAGATTTTGAAAATGAATTCAAGCAGCTAAAAGCTGGAGAAAATTTGCACAAAAATAGCAAAATAATAGGGCTTTGTCCATTTTTAGACAAAGATTCAGTCTTGAGAGTAGGTGGCAGGTTGCAAAATTCAGACCTGCCAATCTCAACACGACACCCAGCGATATTACCCAAAGATCATCATTTAACTAATTTAGTGATTGATCACTACCACAAAGAAACTTTGCATGGTGGACCACAACTGGTCCTAAATACCATACGAAGTCAGTTTTGGATCATTAATGGACTACACGCCGTTAAGAAAAGGATTCATCTCTGCGTAATATGTGTTAGACATCGCGCTGCAACACAACAGCAGCTCATGGGCAGTCTACCCAGTCCTCGAGTGTCACAGGCACACCCATTTGAGAATACGGGGTTAGACTATGCTGGTCCTATTGATGTCAGAACCTCAAAATATCGGGGATCCAAAACTTACAAAGGATACCTGTGTTTATTTGTGTGTATGGCAACAAAAGCCATACACATCGAAGTAGTCTCGGACTTAACGTTTGAAATCTTTCTCGCAGCATTTAAAAGATTTGTTGCAAGACGAGGTTTATGTGCTAATATATATTCCGATAATGGAACAAATTTTATTGGGGCAAAATAAATTCTTCAGCAAGAATACAAAAAGGCAATCGCTGAAGCGAATGAGCTAGCAGCTCACAGTACTGCAGCCATGGGGACCAAATGCCATTTTATACCTCCTGCAGCTCCACATCAAGGTGGACTTTGGGAGGCCGGCGTAAAAAGTATTAAACACCATCTGCGTTGAATTCTAGGTTCATCAACATTAACAATAGCAGAACTAAATACATTAGTCATTCAAATAGAAGCATTTCTCAATTCCAGACCGCTGCACGCTATCACTGCGGATCCAGAACAACTAGGAATTCTCACCCCAGGTCACTTTCTAATTGGAAGACAGCTACTAGCTGTACCAGAGCCCACTCAAGAAGAGTCAAATATGCACCTTCTAAGACGATGGAAGCTGATTCAGCAACTACGTCAACAATTCTGGAAAAGATGGTCAACAGAATACTTGACCGAAATGCAGAAACGACAAAAGTGGAATGCGCCACAAAATAACATTAATATTGGTCAAGTTGTCATCATTAAAGATGAAAAGCAGCCACCAACAAAATGGGTGTTGAGGCTCATTGAAGAGCTACACCCTGGTAAGGACGGCATAGTTAGAGTGGTGTCTGTAAAAACAGCAAACAATATTTTGCAAAGACCCATTCAAAAAATTTGCCCCTTACCAGTCAATTTGCAATAAAGGTGCAAAGGAAGTAAGTTGTGATGTCCGTAAATATTTGTATACGTCAAGTTTGATGCATGTATGGGTCCTGGCCATATATTTCTATTTTTACATATTAGATAAATAATACATAAAATTCTTCTCAAGTAATTAACATAGGTCAAAATAGAAAATGGAAGACGTCCTCGATATCATGTATGACAGCCTAATGGAGGAATTTGACCAGGCATGGGCAGAGATGTCAAGCACGACTGCCATCAAACGGGCAGTATCTCCACTGCCTCCGACACCATCGCTGCCAAGTATGCCAGACCTCAACACGCCGCCTAGAGAGGCAGAGTTTCAGTTTAAGATGCCTCTGTCCCCGAAGCAACCAAGGTCCAGCAGTCCAATCCACGTGGACAAAGTCATAAACGCCATAAAGGACTACTTGGACCCATCACCAAAGTCGACATCACAGCCACCCCTCAAGAACCAAACACCCAAAACATCACTCGAAAAAAGGTATGATGTCTATACGAACGACGGTCAACATATACGCATCGAATTCGAGGAACTGCAATCAATTCCGTGGGAACGCATCCGCAAATCAAAAATGATGCGATACAATTTATTTCTAAAAGATGGCGCGTCCATCAGACTTCGATTAGTAAAAAACAGAGTAGTATGGTATAACTACCACTGGCCAAAACCAAAGGTAAGCGCTCGTTGCAGTTTAATGAACAAAAACATGTTTCCGTCATTTGGTTGATACACAAAGAGTGCATCAACGGGGCCGGAAGTTGTTGCATTTAGCGACCGGAAATATATTTAAAAAATAATAATCATAAAAAATACAAACAATATGGTTTCTTTATATTTACAATATATATATATATATAAAAATAGAGAATATATAAAAGAAAAATATTAGGCAACATACACATACCTCCAGAGGACGGAAATCTGTGCCACTTTTTCCACTTTTTACTTACAAGTAAAAAGCTACATACTGCAGCCAGGTTGCTGAACATTTTCAACATTCACCATAACGTTGTAAGGTGTTCCAGGTCTTACTATACTTTGCAATATAGCAACATGCATAAATGCACCAGTCTTATTGAAATCTAATGCAAGATTTCAAAGAAAAGACGACCTTCCAACGAACACCTTGGTGAAATAGAATGTATTTTTCCAACTGATAAATGAATAAAGTTCTGTCCACGCAAGGACTAGAACATGCTGTAAACACCAGCAAAAATAGCTAAAATTAAAAATTAAAACATAATCACAACAGTTTTGACAAAAACTTTTATGCCACTTATCTCATCTTCTGCAATATCCAGTGCAGGGTTTTTGTAGCAGGACGTATATATCCTCACAAATAACTATACACGATATTGCACAAGTATACATTTTTATGTATTTATATATTTTCACAATAAAAGTTGTATTACAAACAAAAAACACAAAACCGATAGAAATATATTTGTCATTCAATGACAAATGTCAAATCACAACATTTAAATTGTGGCGCCCCCGTCATCTCAAAATCGTAAAACTCCCACAGCGCCGTGGTGAACTTGCGCAAAGTCGAAAACAATAGCCAGCAACTAAGCGAAGCCACAGAACAATGGGCGGCAGCTGGCCCCAACCATATAAACAGGGGGCGATTTCAGAAGAAAGATCACTTGTTGCTCGGTATTTCACCAGTAAAGGTCAGCTAGTTGGACTATTGCCACCAGCACTTTTTTCTCACTTTCCTCAAATCTTTTGTAGGGTTATTCCCACAATCAAGTCTTCCTCACATACAGGTAATAAAAATAGAAATTTTTTCGGGATATTACCAGAAGTTTTCTATTTAATCAAAAACACCACTGAAATATAAAATAAATTCAAGATTTTGGGATGTTACCAAATTAAGAATAGACTTCTATGATTTCAGATCTTTTTCTTCATAAAAAAGGGAAAATATTCTGGGATATTACCAGAGAATTTCTCATTTAAATTTTTTATACTGAGATTGGAGAGTTAATTCGCAGTTTTGGGATATTACCAAGCTAAGAATAAAATTCTGCAATCTAAGTTATTTTTTGTCTCATCTTTTTGTAAATAACTATTCAACAAAGTTAATTTGGGAAATATCCAATTAACTAAAGTTAACGTAAGGGTTTCACAAAACATTTCATTTCAGGATATATCCAAGTGAAGTGTGGCAGGAAACTCAAGTCAAACGAGAAATCAATAGTATTGGGCGATTTCCATACTAAATAAAAATCCCGGTTAATATCTAGGCTAAATCAGCGGCAAAACCCTTTGGGATATTTCCAGGGGCTTTTTTTGCTGATTTGGTTTTGGATCCAGGAAAGGGACAATATCTTGGTATTGAACCTTTTGGGAGATTTTCAAGGGCTCAATCCATAGACCAGAATTAGGTCAGAAACAGGTACAGGGATTAGCTACATCAACCATTCAGGGTCGATTACAATACAGGGAGTCGATAAGTATATAATATTACTCACCTTTTTTTTCAAGAAGATATTAATTAACTCCTTTTTTATATTGAATTTTCTAACAAAGTTTGAATTGGTATTCTTTTTTTGCGCTTTATTAATTTGTTCCTTTCTCTTATTGCAGATAATTAGCAATAAGTAGAATTTAAGAGCTAGTCAATAGTTAAGATTTTTTTTGAATTACTTTATTTTTGTTAATTTTATTGTTTTCTTTGAATTTAATTATTATTTATTTGTAGAATTATTGTTAGTTTGTAAGCATACGCAATAAACGTATTAAAAGCAGGTTAATTCTTTCAATCAGCAATTTACCTATTTTATTACTTCCATTTTTTCACTTTTATTAAATTTTTATGTACAGCCATAGGAGCTGTAACAAATACACACATGGATAATTGGAGTAATATTGCTCGTACGGATAAGATTCATTTGAATTGTTTATTTCTATAGAAATGTGTTTATTTTTATACTCGATACTCGCATTGTATCGAGATAAAAAGTCATGACCAATCAGGCTATCGAATGAGAGGATGGAGTTATTTCCCACTATTTTAAATGGGTGTTCTAGGATGGAGTTATTCTGCGCAGATTCCAGAGTTAATTTTGCGAAGATGAGTCCTACTGTAGAAGTGGACTCTGTAAATAACGTATTGATATTGCAGACAGCTTCTCTGTAGCAGATACTGTCTGCTTTCAGTGAATGGAGTTTTATTAGGCTGATCTCTGCTTCAGTCTCAATTAAAAATGTAAGTTTTAGAGCAGAGCAGATGTCAACAGGCAAGGAAAGAGTTAAAGAATTTTTATTTATTTAGACGGGGATACGAATTAATTTATTTCTGCCTGTGTCGTCGGGCTTTCGATGAATCTGTGCCGTTGTTTCTATCTACGAGGGGTAGCCGAAATTGACCCCCTGCTGCATCCAATTTCCCTGCCTAGATGCCGATGAAGTTCGATTATTCTTCCTATTTGGAGAGGGTGATCTAGCCGAGATATTCGCATTGTTATACTTCGGCGGTGGAGTTCGATTTTCTCGGAATACTGATGCTGGAAGTTCCTATATTGTGGCTGTCTATTTGCCGGTGGAATTATATTTATTTCTCGAAAACCATTTTGGTTTCCTGGGCTGTTGTTAAAACAATTATTATTTGCCGCCCTAGTCCTACATTCCTCGATTGTATGTCCCATCCGATAACAATATCGACAACATGGAGCTTGTGACGGAGATATTACTTTATTCAAATCTGGAGGGCGTTGTAATTGCGAGTTTAGTTCTTGAACTGCGTTGAAATTTTGCGTGGAGCGTTGTATGACTGGGCAACTAGATGCAGCATGCTCCAGTCTATTACATTTGAAGCAGCGAAGATTCGAATTTACCTTGTTATGTGCTTAGAAGCCGAGTTGTTTCTGCTCTAAGCGTGATGCATGTTCCAAAATATGCGATTTTAATGCAGAAATAGCTTTATCCGAATGCACTTTGGCTATAGTTTGGAGTTGTGGATTGGATAATCCGTCTTTAATTTTCCTTGCAGCCTGACTCTCATTATCTTTTAATAAAGATCTTAGGAGTACTTTGTCCGTTGTATATGAGTGTGTAGCTTCATTTAGCTTCGACAGTGTTACATTTAATCTTTGGAGGAAATCGTTCGTACTTTCCTCCTTTCATTGTCTCGCATTGTTTGACTGAGACTGCAAGGAAGATCTAGAGGTTTTGACTTCGAAGGTTTGAGTCAACAGAGATTTTAATTCAGACCAATCTGATATTTGGTTGTACCTGAATTCGTCATACCATTCAGCGGATAGTTTACCCCTTATTAAGCTAAGGAGGGAGTGCTTTTCATTCGCCGTCGATGCCGTCGCGTATATATCATCACAACTTGAAATAAATTTGTGGACTTCCTTAGGGTTTCCATCAAAACTAGGAATTAACGATCTAGCTTCTGATAGAAAGACGGTATTGGATTGGTCTCTAAAGGAGACATTATGATGATGGTCTATGAAGTTATGTGTATTATTCGATACGATTTGGAATCGAGAGTCCAATTGCTCTTGAAACGCAATTATCGTGTCTGTGTATGATGTTTCTACCTCGGCGTAAATAGTCATGCTCAAAATCATTATGGCCGGTATATGAAATTATTTCACTATGCGTTGCCTCAAAATCATCCCAGTATTTGTGCAATGAATTGATCTTTTGTGTCAGATATGTCTGGGTTGTAGTCGATAATGAATTAAAATTGATCTGATTGTATAATTCGTGATATAGAATTTTTTCTATGATCTTGTAACCTAAACCGTACTATACTGTGCTGTCCTGGATATCGGCTGCAGCTGTTTTCTGAGAAGTTTTTGGAAGTGGAATGTAAAACGGGTTATTTGTGCGTTCTGTATGAAGAGTTATAGACTTTAACCTATCGGACAGAGTTACCTTGGTAAGTTTGTACCAATCTTCTGTTTTGTCGTAGCATGACTGTTTAAAATAATCATGAATCTCATTGAATTCGTCATGAGTAGTATAGCTATGTCGGTTCTGGCGCATTTTTTGTGAAATTATTCTAAGTCCAAATGACGTTTGGACTTAGAAAAATTTCGATAAAAATTGGTCTAGAACCGACATAGCTTTTTGTGGGATATTTCTGAAAATTTTTATTAAAATTTTTCTAAGTCCAGAAATGACATTTGGACTTAGAATATTTCTGAAAAATTTTCGAAATTTTTCTAAGTCCAGAAATGACATTTGGACTTAGAAAAATTTCGATAAAAATTGGTCTAGAACACTTAGAAAAATTTCGATAAAAATTGGTCTAGAACCGACATAGCTATTATGTCGGTTCTGGCGCATTTTTTGTGAAATTATTCTAAGTCCAAATGACGTCACAGAAAGTAAAAATTTTGCTTGTTTGGAAATATTCTAAGTCCAGGAAGCTTCAATTTGTACTTAGAAAAATTTCAATCAAAAAATAAAATAGAACCGACATAGCTATATTGCGAAAATAATGTTAGTCCGGAGGCTCAAATTTTTTGGGTGTTGTGAAAATATTCTTAGTCCGGATGGAATAAAACTTTATGCAAAAATTTGCAAGCTTCTTGAAATATTGTGTGATAATAAATTTTATCAACATTATTGTTTATCAACGTTATTCTTGAAATATTGTATGATAATAAATTTTATCAACATTATTGTGGTTTGACCAAAAAATTTTTAAGAAAATGAATTTTCGGCTGAAAAAGTTTGAACAAAAATTAAAACCGCGACATCCGCATATTGTTTTGTATGATAATTTGTGAGGAAGTTTCAAGTGTGGTTTTTATTATCATTTTTAGATTTTTAAAGAGCAAATATTCAGAATTTGTGGTAATATTATCAGTGCGAAATTTAAACTTTAATTTTTAGAGGAAGTTTCAGGTGTGGTTTTTATTATCATTTTTAAATTTTTAAAGAGCAAATATTCAGAATTTGTGGTAATATTATCAGTGAGAAATTTAAAGTTAAAAAATTTAAGGTAACATCAGTATAAAAGTGTGTAATTGTTTGTATTATAATGTAGAAGCTTTCAAGTTACAGAAAAGTCAACAGTTATTTAAAGAAATGAATACACCTCATGTTATTGACATGATAGTGGCTCAGGAGCAAGAAGATTACCTGAACTGTCTTAATTGGATTAAGATAGAATTGAACGACCTAATCCACCACTTGCAAGAGGGAGGAGTGCTTACTGTTGGAGATACGGAAGTACTTCTATTGAACATAGTCCGAATGGCTGAGGAAATGGTTTTGGCAGATGTGTCTGAAGATGATATTGAAGAGATCTGGAACCTACATGAGTCTATTTTTTATGGTTACAATAGTGTAGATTGTAATGATATTTTATTTTTAAGGTATTGTATTAATATAGTAAGTAATGAAATTAAAAGAATAAAATGAAATAATTTAAACATGAGAGGTTTTCATATGACATTAACTTCTACAATGTTTTAATTCATATTAAGAAAGAATTGGGAAAATATATGTGGTTTGGCTTTCATTCCTTTTGTCTATTCAAATTTGCTTTTCATTCTGCTCAAACTTACTTTTCAATTAATTTTCAATTCTCAACGAATAAAGTGCTGTACAAATCCATTTAAATAATGGCTCCTAGGTCTGAAGAATTTTCAAACAGTTTTGCTGGTACAAATGGTGAAGAAAGTGCTGAAATAATGTTGGGTGATAATATAAGAAGAGAAGTCAATCGTATTGCTACGGTATATCAATTTCTTGATATAGTTCATCTACTTTGTGTTGAGGATATGCCTAATGTTGACGACCTTGATTACTATTTGGATAATGGATCACCTGTAACATCTGATGACTCGGACTCAGATTCAGACATGGATGATTGCCAAATAACTATATCATTCCATCACATTGTTTCGGACAATCAACTATATTGCATTTCTTGTGCAGTTAGTAATAATATTTCCGCTGATGAGGAAATATTAACTAATCGGACTTTTGTTGATTTGGATGATTTAGCAAATTATTTTTTAAATAATATTAAAATATGTGTTTGGTGCAATAATAATATAGATTATACATTTTTTTAAAGTAAATAAAATAAAGTTAAATAAAAAAATCTATTAGTTCTTCCCCACCCTATTCCCCCTCCATTTTTCATGATATATAAGCATTGAAATTTTTAAACTTAAGGCAATTGTATACATAACCACTTCTAGCAAACACTAATCTCAAAAAATGGATTCCTATACTGAAGTTGCTAGAAATATGGTTAAAACTCTAAAAGAGGTTATACCACTGCTTAAAACTAGTGATTTTCTTGAGGTGAAAAAGTGGTCAGTTTATTGTAAAAAAAATATTCGTTTAATGTATCGAGCATTGAGACTTGCTAAATCAGTGGGTGAAAAAAGGAACATTGAGACTAATATTGGGCATATGAAAAAGTTTATGGAGCAAATTAGACAATTGCTTCATAGTGGCAGTGGTTTGAAAGATAAAGGAAAAAGTGCATCGATTGTGTGGAAAGATATCAACTCTGCTTTTAAGAATCGCATTCGAACTGGTGTGTTTATAAACTATAGATACAAAGATCCTAAATTGTTTTTGCAACATGCTGGAAAGATGTTAGTGATACAATTGAAAAAATTTTTGAAAAAGTTCAATACAATTAAATTAAATTTATCATTTTGTTGTGAGTTTAAAAAATTTACTCCTGGTAGTGTTGAAATCCGAGAATATAAATATTTAACAACACCAAATGAAACAATTGACATTGGAAGTGATTTAAAAGAGATTGTGTATAGCTTACAAAATACATTATTAGCAAATTTAGAGGAGTTTCAAGAACGTGATAGTGGTTGGGCATTAAGTGAGATTATAAATTTAGCAGTAAACCTTAACAAGTATGTACCACTGAGAGGTTCCTCATATATAGATCTACCATCACAAATAAAAAGAAAAAAAGCTTGTGTAAATATTAAAAATGTGGATAATGCCTGTTTTGCTTGGAGTATTATAAGCGCTTTATATGAAACTTCTGTAAGTTCCGATCGTCCAAGCTCTTATCCATATTACGCAGATATACTTAATTTAAATGGCATTAATTTTCCTATTCAAATGAAAGATGTATTTAAATTTGAGAAAAATAATAACATAAGCATTAACATTTACATACTTAAAAAGTGCAATAATACTTTTAGTGTTATACCAACGAGATTAAGCAAACAAAAATTAAATCAACATGTAAATCTGTTAATGCTTCAAGATAGATATATAAATGGAGATGAAACTAATGATTCTGTTGCTGATGATAATGATGATGATGATGATGATGACGCTGAAATGAACTATCATTTTTGTTGGATAAAAAACTTATCAAGATTAGTATCATCACAACTAACGAGGTTAGGACATAAAAAGTGGATATGTGATCGATGTCTTCATTACTTCCATAGTGAGGCTAAACTTAATCAACATACTACTGATTGTAATCAAATCAATAAATGTAAAATAATTTTGCCTACAGAAAATCAAAAGTGGTTATCATTTCAAAACTACAATTATAAACAAAAGTGTCCATACATAATATACGCTGATATTGAGAGTTTGCTATGTCCAATTAATGTTACAGCTGGTCATACCACTAAGCGTTATCAAAAGCATGAAATGCATAGTATTGGTTATTATTTCGTATGTTCTTATGATCCAACATTAAATTTTTATCATTCATATCGTGGTTCTAACTGTGGAACATGGTTCGCGAATGAACTTAAACAGTTGGCTGAAGATATTGAACCAACATTTATATGCGAGATTCCAATGGATGAGATTAGTGCTGAGCTTAACTACAATTTAATGAGACAAACGGTATGCCACATATGTGAAATTGTGTTTACTGCTACTGATGTACGCGTTGTTGATCATTGTCATCTAACAGGAAAAGTGCGAGGAATGGCACATCAAAGCTGTAACCTAAATTTTCAGGACAGTCGTGTAATTCCAGTGGTGTTTCACAATTTGAGTGGATACGATGCTCATTTCATTATTAAGGATATAGCTACTGCTTTTAATGGTAAGATTAATCTGCTGCCACTAAATAAAGAGAGATATATAGCATTCACAAAAAAGGTGGATGATTATCAAGCTACGTTTAAGTTTATCGATTCATTTCGATTTTTACCATCATCTATTGAAAAGTTAGCATCATACTGCGATGAATTCCACTTAATAAAAAATGAGTTTCCCAATAACCATCAACTCCTTTCACGAAAGGGTGTATTCCCTTATGATTACATGGACAATTGGAGTAAATTAAATGAAAGTCAACTTCCATCTAAAGCAAATTTCTATAATAAACTTAATAATAGCAATATCAATGATGATGATTATGCTCATGCACAAAAGGTATGGAATGCATTTAATATTCAAACACTCGGAGAATATTCAGACTTATATTTGAAAACTGATGTTTTATTATTAGCTGAAATTTTTGAAAACTTTCGACATAGCTGTCTACGAAGTCACAGATTGGATCCAGCTCATTACTTTACAACACCAGGCTTAAGTTGGGATGCTATGTTACTATATACAAAAGTAAAATTGGAGCTAATTACAGATATCGATATGTTATTATTCATTGAACGTGGTATTAGAGGTGGTATAACTCAGTGTAGTACTCGATACAGCAAAGCTAATAATAAATATATGACTGATTATGATTCACACAATAGAATAAACTTTTTAATGTACTATGATGCAAATAATCTATATGGATGGGCCATGGCACAGTTTTTACCAACAGGAAATTTTAAGTGGGTTAATAATATTGATATTAAAACTATTCCAGATGATTCAGAGGTTGGTTATCTCTTAGAAGTTGACCTGCAATATCCACATGAAATACATGATCATCATAAAGATCTACCATTTGCTCCAACTGAAATGAAACCGCCTAAGTCCAAAAATTCAAAGCTATTGTTAACTGAATATAATAAAGAGAGATATGTTATACACTACCGTAATCTTAAGCAATGCCTAGATAAGGGGCTTATATTAAAAAAGGTGCATAGAATTTTACAGTTTGATCAATCACCATGGTTAAAAAAATACATTGATTTAAACACCACTTTTAGAGCGGCTGCGAGAAATGAGTTCGACAAGAACTTTTTTAAGCTTTTGAATAATGCAGTATTCGGAAAAACTATGGAAAATGTCAGAAAACGTGTGGATGTCAAACTTTTCACAAAATGGTATGGTCGGTATGGTGCTAAAGTAATGACTGCTAAGCCAAACTTTCACAGTCGAACTATATTTGATGAAAACTTAATTGCAGTTGAATTAAATAAAATTCAAGTGTACATGAATAAACCTATCTACGTGGGGCAAGCTGTGTTGGATATATCCAAAACATGTATATATGAATTTCATTATGGATACATGAAACGTATTTTTGGAAATCTGTGTAAATGTCTCTATACAGACACAGATTCTCTAATTTATGAGATTACTGAGAAAGATCCATATGAAATAATGAAGCGGGATATTCATATGTTCGATACTAGTGATTTTCCTATTAATAACATTTATCATATATTACAGAATAATAACAAAGTACCAGGATTGATGAAGGATGAACTTAATGGACGAATTATGACAGAATTTATTGGATTAAGAGCTAAAATGTATAGTTTAAGAGTTGAAGGTGAAGATTATGTAAATAAAGCTAAAGGAGTTAAGAGTTATGTAACTAAAACATCAATATGTTTTAATGATTATAAAAAATGTTTGAATCAATTTACTGAAATTTATAGACAGCAGAATTCCATACAATCTATAAATCATGATGTTTTTAGTATAAGTCAGAATAAATTATCCTTAAGTCCTTATGATGATAAGCGCTATTTAATAAATGGTTCTACAGATACTTTACCATGGGGCCATTATAGTTTATTGAACCACTAGATTTTTTATATAGTATTATTAATAAAGAAAATTTTCATACATTAAAAATTTTTATTTCAATCCTTTAATAATCCTTAATTATTCCCATCAGATTAATTACTAGTCTTATAAATCATTTATTTATACAACAAATTTATAATATTTCATTTTTATTGACCCATGAATTGTGTTTTGCAGAGAACCCTAGCCATTTTACAAAAAATTTATTCCGTTTCTTCTTCAATACTTTTTCAACAAGGTAATTATGCGGATATTTAGTCTTTAGTAGTTCTTTTTCATAAAATCCTCCTTTGATTGGATGTCCCTCATAATCCTCTAGAAGATATGTCACCGGACTCGTGTTTTGTATGGTTTTAATTTTAAAGATCTCAGTTGTCCAGTTCGGTGTGTACCCCTTTTCAAATATATGTTTGTGCTTGCTGATGCGAACATAGTCATCAACCTTATATTTTGCTACCCCCACTATTTTTATGTGATTGTATACTGTTTGTAGTAGAATATTTTTATTAATGTGATTAACATCGGTGGGGCGCGTTTTAATGGTCCTATGCTTTTTATTATTGTATTCATGAACAAGATTGTGTACAAAATCAATCCAACGATAGGAACCATTCTTACTAAATTCTTTCCACATCATACCTTTCAATGTTCTATTAAATCTTTCAACTATTGAGGCTTTCATTATACTAAAAGTCGAATAGTGTTTGATTCCATACTTTACCATTAGTGTCTGGAATATTTTATTATAAAATTCTTTACCATCATCTGTCTGCAAATGTTTAGGAGTCCGACCGCTTTTTAGAACTTTTTTCATTGCAGCCGTTACCTCTTTTCCAGTTTTATTTTTAATGGGCTCTACCCAAGCATATTTTGAAAATGTATCAATCACTGTTAGCAAATAGTAGTATCCATTATTTTCGCGAACATAAGCACCCATTTCAACCAAATCTGCTTGCCAGAGGTCATCCAAATCTTTCATAATGACACGACGCCGGGGAAAATTTCGACGAGCTGCTTTATGCAGCTCACTCACAAGGGCCTCTTTACTCATTGTTAGCTTTGACTATAAGAGATTCTACATTTATTAACCCTCGTAAGTTCTTTTCAATGTCTTCACACTTTGTATCAATATAAACTTTTAACTTTTCAAATGACTTATTTATGTGTGATTGGGTCAATGTTTCCAGTTTTTCTCTAGTTATTTTAATAATATTATGTACATTCGCAAGCTCTTCCTCTAATTCACTCTTAGTTGTTTTTGTTTCTAAACTACTATGGGATTTGCATAAATCTAAATATTTATCTATTGCCTCATCTATATATAGCTTGTTTACAGCATCACTATCTTCTTCTGGATTTTTGAGATTCTTAATATTGCTGAATTGCATATCATAGTTGTTATCTGATGTTAACAGAAAACCCACTCCTGCAGGTCCGGTGGGGCCTCTTTCACCTGGTGGTCCAGAGGGACCCCGTTCTCCTCGAGGTCCAGGAGAACCTTGTCCAATATTACCATCTCTTAGCGATCGTCCGAACTTATCAACAGTCATTTCGTGAATAAATATATAAAAAAGCGGAAGGGTGCTTTTATAAAATTAAATCAGACTCCCTTAACTCCTCAATAATGGAAACAATTTCATTGTTATGACTATTATTCCCGGCTACTTGAGAGCCAATTAAAAGTCGTAATCTGTCTACCAATTCGTTTGGATCATCCCAGTAAACATAGTCAATAGCCTCTCTGGGAAGCTTCATGAGACCCATACCTTCATGATTGATAAAATTTCTAATAATTCTCTTATATTTAGGTCCTTTACTACCTTTTATTTGCCCATATGCACTATAATCACGTCTATGGGCATTAGAATCTTCCAAGATTTCTCGATAATTAGCCAAGTCTTTTTCACCATATAATCTGTTTGATGGTTCTTTCATAAAAAGAAGTTCGCATAAGCCAGCTGTTATGTTATAGTGCTTCCCATTAATGACAAAATTTTGTGCATCAATGTCAATGCTAGATTTCCCAATTTTCCACCTCCCATTATCCATATAAACACCATAAGTTCGGTCAATTTTAGGACTTTTGGCTTGGTAAAATCCTAAATATTTATTAACTAACCCAGTTGATAAGTTGAGGGTGGAATCTGATTTATTAGCTAAGGTTCTTGAATGAGTTGGTGTTCCATACTCGTCTTGTGATGACATTAAAGAAGAGTCTCTATACTTTAGTGGTGTGCTTGTTGGTTCCATTTTCATATACATTTGTTTTGGGTTTAACTCGAAGCCATCATAATCATCATCATCATCATCATCATTTATTTTATTTTCCTTTTTAGGTTCTGATTTGATATCAGCATGAAGTCCCTGTTTTACTTTTGTTTCACTTATAAGCTCTTTAAGTGGTTTTGTTATGGGCTTAAATGTTTCTTCAAGTTGAGATTCAACATCGATTCGCCCCGTTTTTATAGTTCGATACTTTTTCTTGATAGCATTCCTAGTTTTAATAATATTCCTAATTAACTCCCTCTTATTACCCATTTGTATTGATAATTTTTTTCAAAACCGATCTGGTCTATTAACACCTTTATTAACTGGTCTGTTAACAGCTTTAACTGCTTTCCTAACTGCTTTAACTGATCTGTTAACAGCTTCAACTGCTCTCCTAACTGCTTTATCTGATCTGTTGACTGCTTTAATGGATCTGTTATATTTATACGGAAATAAATGTATCGAATCCCTGACGGTAACGCCCCCTGCTTAAGGGGCTGTCTTTGTCTACTACCAGAAACCCATATTTATCCTTCCAACACTTAGCACACATATCTCGGAAAGTATCAAAGCTCATATCCGTATTCACATGATCATCATAAGCATGCCTAAGATTTGTATCATCTTTTTTAAATAAAATGAGAAAGTTGGCATTATCTCGTACCAAGTGTTTTGGTATATGAGTATAAGTTTGGCAAAGATAGAAACTATCAATGTTATTATGTCGACCCATGCAAAAATAAGATCGTATGTTGTCTTGTTTCCCACAATAATACTATATAAAAAATCTAGTGGTTCAATAAACTATAATGGCCCCATGGTAAAGTATCTGTAGAACCATTTATTAAATAGCGCTTATCATCATAAGGACTTAAGGATAATTTATTCTGACTTATACTAAAAACATCATGATTTATAGATTGTATGGAATTCTGCTGTCTATAAATTTCAGTAAATTGATTCAAACATTTTTTATAATCATTAAAACATATTGATGTTTTAGTTACATAACTCTTAACTCCTTTAGCTTTATTTACATAATCTTCACCTTCAACTCTTAAACTATACATTTTAGCTCTTAATCCAATAAATTCTGTCATA
Organism: Dioctria linearis; assembly: GCA_963930735.1. Lineage (NCBI taxonomy): Eukaryota > Metazoa > Arthropoda > Insecta > Diptera > Asilidae > Dioctria > Dioctria linearis. Next base: position 124,801,131 of record OZ005741.1, read on the forward strand.
ATTCGTCCATTAAGTTCATCCTTCATCAATCCTGGTACTTTGTTATTATTCTGTAATATATGATAAATGTTATTAATAGGAAAATCACTAGTATCGAACATATGAATATCCCGCTTCATTATTTCATATGGATCTTTCTCAGTAATCTCATAAATTAGAGAATCTGTGTCAGTATAGAGACATTTACACAGATTTCCAAAAATACGTTTCATGTATCCATAATGAAATTCATATATACATGTTTTGGATATATCCAACACAGCTTGCCCCACGTAGATAGGTTTATTCATGTACACTTGAATTTTATTTAATTCAACTGCAATTAAGTTTTCATCAAATATAGTTCGACTGTGAAAGTTTGGCTTAGCAGTCATTACTTTAGCACCATACCGACCATACCATTTTGTGAAAAGTTTGACATCCACACGTTTTCTGACATTTTCCATAGTTTTTCCGAATACTGCATTATTCAAAAGCTTAAAAAAGTTCTTGTCGAACTCATTTCTCGCAGCCGCTCTAAAAGTGGTGTTTAAATCAATGTATTTTTTTAACCATGGTGATTGATCAAACTGTAAAATTCTATGCACCTTTTTTAATATAAGCCCCTTATCTAGGCATTGCTTAAGATTACGGTAGTGTATAACATATCTCTCTTTATTATATTCAGTTAACAATAGCTTTGAATTTTTGGACTTAGGCGGTTTCATTTCAGTTGGAGCAAATGGTAGATCTTTATGATGATCATGTATTTCATGTGGATATTGCAGGTCAACTTCTAAGAGATAACCAACCTCTGAATCATCTGGAATAGTTTTAATATCAATATTATTAACCCACTTAAAATTTCCTGTTGGTAAAAACTGTGCCATGGCCCATCCATATAGATTATTTGCATCATAGTACATTAAAAAGTTTATTCTATTGTGTGAATCATAATCAGTCATATATTTATTATTAGCTTTGCTGTATCGAGTACTACACTGAGTTATACCACCTCTAATACCACGTTCAATGAATAATAACATATCGATATCTGTAATTAGCTCCAATTTTACTTTTGTATATAGTAACATAGCATCCCAACTTAAGCCTGGTGTTGTAAAGTAATGAGCTGGATCCAATCTGTGACTTCGTAGACAGCTATGTCGAAAGTTTTCAAAAATTTCAGCTAATAATAAAACATCAGTTTTCAAATATAAGTCTGAATATACTCCGAGTGTTTGAATATTAAATGCATTCCATACCTTTTGTGAATGAGCATAATCATCATCATTGATATTGCTATTATTAAGTTTATTATAGAAATTTGCTTTAGATGGAAGTTGACTTTCATTTAATTTACTCCAATTGTCCATGTAATCATAAGGGAATACACCCTTTCGTGAAAGGAGTTGATAGTTATTGGGAAACTCATTTTTTATTAAGTGGAATTCATCGCAGTATGATGCTAACTTTTCAATAGATGATGGTAAAAATCGAAATGAATCGATAAACTTAAACGTAGCTTGATAATCATCCACCTTTTTTGTGAATGCTATATATCTCTCTTTATTTAGTGGCAGCAGATTAATCTTACCATTAAAAGCAGTAGCTATATCCTTAATAATGAAATGAGCATCGTATCCACTCAAATTGTGAAACACCACTGGAATTACACGACTGTCCTGAAAATTTAGGTTACAGCTTTGATGTGCCATTCCTCGCACTTTTCCTGTTAGATGACAATGATCAACAACGCGTACATCAGTAGCAGTAAACACAATTTCACATATGTGGCATACCGTTTGTCTCATTAAATTGTAGTTAAGCTCAGCACTAATCTCATCCATTGGAATCTCGCATATAAATGTTGGTTCAATATCTTCAGCCAACTGTTTAAGTTCATTCGCGAACCATGTTCCACAGTTAGAACCACGATATGAATGATAAAAATTTAATGTTGGATCATAAGAACATACGAAATAATAACCAATACTATGCATTTCATGCTTTTGATAACGCTTAGTGGTATGACCAGCTGTAACATTAATTGGACATAGCAAACTCTCAATATCAGCGTATATTATGTATGGACACTTTTGTTTATAATTGTAGTTTTGAAATGATAACCACTTTTGATTTTCTGTAGGCAAAATTATTTTACATTTATTGATTTGATTACAATCAGTAGTATGTTGATTAAGTTTAGCCTCACTATGGAAGTAATGAAGACATCGATCACATATCCACTTTTTATGTCCTAACCTCGTTAGTTGTGATGATACTAATCTTGATAAGTTTTTTATCCAACAAAAATGATAGTTCATTTCAGCGTCATCATCATCATCATCATCATTATCATCAGCAACAGAATCATTAGTTTCATCTCCATTTATATATCTATCTTGAAGCATTAACAGATTTACATGTTGATTTAATTTTTGTTTGCTTAATCTCGTTGGTATAACACTAAAAGTATTATTGCGCTTTTTAAGTATGTAAATGTTAATGCTTATGTTATTATTTTTCTCAAATTTAAATACATCTTTCATTTGAATAGGAAAATTAATGCCATTTAAATTAAGTATATCTGCGTAATATGGATAAGAGCTTGGACGATCGGAACTTACAGAAGTTTCATATAAAGCGCTTATAATACTCCAAGCAAAACAGGCATTATCCACATTTTTAATATTTACACAAGCTTTTTTTCTTTTTATTTGTGATGGTAGATCTATATATGAGGAACCTCTCAGTGGTACATACTTGTTAAGGTTTACTGCTAAATTTATAATCTCACTTAATGCCCAACCACTATCACGTTCTTGAAACTCCTCTAAATTTGCTAATAATGTATTTTGTAAGCTATACACAATCTCTTTTAAATCACTTCCAATGTCAATTGTTTCATTTGGTGTTGTTAAATATTTATATTCTCGGATTTCAACACTACCAGGAGTAAATTTTTTAAACTCACAACAAAATGATAAATTTAATTTAATTGTATTGAACTTTTTCAAAAATTTTTTCAATTGTATCACTAACATCTTTCCAGCATGTTGCAAAAACAATTTAGGATCTTTGTATCTATAGTTTATAAACACACCAGTTCGAATGCGATTCTTAAAAGCAGAGTTGATATCTTTCCACACAATCGATGCACTTTTTCCTTTATCTTTCAAACCACTGCCACTATGAAGCAATTGTCTAATTTGCTCCATAAACTTTTTCATATGCCCAATATTAGTCTCAATGTTCCTTTTTTCACCCACTGATTTAGCAAGTCTCAATGCTCGATACATTAAACGAATATTTTTTTTACAATAAACTGACCACTTTTTCACCTCAAGAAAATCACTAGTTTTAAGCAGTGGTATAACCTCTTTTAGAGTTTTAACCATATTTCTAGCAACTTCAGTATAGGAATCCATTTTTTGAGATTAGTGTTTGCTAGAAGTGGTTATGTATACAATTGCCTTAAGTTTAAAAATTTCAATGCTTATATATCATGAAAAATGGAGGGGGAATAGGGTGGGGAAGAACTAATAGATTTTTTTATTTAACTTTATTTTATTTACTTTAAAAAAATGTATAATCTATATTATTATTGCACCAAACACATATTTTAATATTATTTAAAAAATAATTTGCTAAATCATCCAAATCAACAAAAGTCCGATTAGTTAATATTTCCTCATCAGCGGAAATATTATTACTAACTGCACAAGAAATGCAATATAGTTGATTGTCCGAAACAATGTGATGGAATGATATAGTTATTTGGCAATCATCCATGTCTGAATCTGAGTCCGAGTCATCAGATGTTACAGGTGATCCATTATCCAAATAGTAATCAAGGTCGTCAACATTAGGCATATCCTCAACACAAAGTAGATGAACTATATCAAGAAATTGATATACCGTAGCAATACGATTGACTTCTCTTCTTATATTATCACCCAACATTATTTCAGCACTTTCTTCACCATTTGTACCAGCAAAACTGTTTGAAAATTCTTCAGACCTAGGAGCCATTATTTAAATGGATTTGTACAGCACTTTATTCGTTGAGAATTGAAAATTAATTGAAAAGTAAGTTTGAGCAGAATGAAAAGCAAATTTGAATAGACAAAAGGAATGAAAGCCAAACCACATATATTTTCCCAATTCTTTCTTAATATGAATTAAAACATTGTAGAAGTTAATGTCATATGAAAACCTCTCATGTTTAAATTATTTCATTTTATTCTTTTAATTTCATTACTTACTATATTAATACAATACCTTAAAAATAAAATATCATTACAATCTACACTATTGTAACCATAAAAAATAGACTCATGTAGGTTCCAGATCTCTTCAATATCATCTTCAGACACATCTGCCAAAACCATTTCCTCAGCCATTCGGACTATGTTCAATAGAAGTACTTCCGTATCTCCAACAGTAAGCACTCCTCCCTCTTGCAAGTGGTGGATTAGGTCGTTCAATTCTATCTTAATCCAATTAAGACAGTTCAGGTAATCTTCTTGCTCCTGAGCCACTATCATGTCAATAACATGAGGTGTATTCATTTCTTTAAATAACTGTTGACTTTTCTGTAACTTGAAAGCTTCTACATTATAATACAAACAATTACACACTTTTATACTGATGTTACCTTAAATTTTTTAACTTTAAATTTCTCACTGATAATATTACCACAAATTCTGAATATTTGCTCTTTAAAAATTTAAAAATGATAATAAAAACCACACCTGAAACTTCCTCTAAAAATTAAAGTTTAAATTTCGCACTGATAATATTACCACAAATTCTGAATATTTGCTCTTTAAAAATCTAAAAATGATAATAAAAACCACACTTGAAACTTCCTCACAAATTATCATACAAAACAATATGCGGATGTCGCGGTTTTAATTTTTGTTCAAACTTTTTCAGCCGAAAATTCATTTTCTTAAAAATTTTTTGGTCAAACCACAATAATGTTGATAAAATTTATTATCATACAATATTTCAAGAATAACGTTGATAAACAATAATGTTGATAAAATTTATTATCACACAATATTTCAAGAAGCTTGCAAATTTTTGCATAAAGTTTTATTCCATCCGGACTAAGAATATTTCCACAACACCCAAAAAATTTGAGCCTCCGGACTAACATTATTTTCGCAATATAGCTATGTCGGTTCTATTTTATTTTTTGATTGAAATTTTTCTAAGTACAAATTGAAGCTTCCTGGACTTAGAATATTTCCAAACAAGCAAAATTTTTACTTTCTGTGACGTCATTTGGACTTAGAATAATTTCACAAAAAATGCGCCAGAACCGACATAATAGCTATGTCGGTTCTAGACCAATTTTTATCGAAATTTTTCTAAGTGTTCTAGACCAATTTTTATCGAAATTTTTCTAAGTCCAAATGTCATTTCTGGACTTAGAAAAATTTCGAAAATTTTTCAGAAATATTCTAAGTCCAAATGTCATTTCTGGACTTAGAAAAATTTTAATAAAATTTTTCAGAAATATCCCACAAAAAGCTATGTCGGTTCTAGACCAATTTTTATCGAAATTTTTCTAAGTCCAAACGTCATTTGGACTTAGAATAATTTCACAAAAAATGCGCCAGAACCGACATAGCTATACTACTGTCATGATCTTGAGTCAGGGTTTCAATTTTTTCAAATGAAGCCCACAGTTCTTCCAAATTTTGGAGTTTTTCAGAAATAAAAACTGAAGTCCTTTTGCTTTTATTGGCTCTATGATAATCGCCCAGAATTTGTCTAATTTCTACCATTTTTGAGACTTGTGACAAGCAAAGCTCATCGAAAGATTTGTTTTCGTCAGTAATGTTTAGTTATGAGTGTTAATTGTTATGACGTTTTCTTTGGGAGTAAGGGGAGCGTGAGAGAGAAAAGAAAAGAAAAATTTCACACAAAAACTAAAGAAAACATGTTTGCAAATAAAGACAAAAACTCTTTGTTGTTAAATATAATTGTATGTACCTTTGTTTATATATGTATTACAGTTATCGAGCAGCAGATCGATTTATTGGATGGGGGAAAATTGGGAATAGTTTTATTATATTCCGTGAAAGAAAGAAAAAAAATATTTAATACTTGTAAAATTGTATAGATCAGAGAAGAGCATGCAAAAATTAGTCAACATTTCCAGCAACAAGTAATTATGTTTACCTAAAATTTGGCAATTAAATCTTATAACATCTAAGAACACAGTGTTAGGAGGATTATTTGTTTGGCTCAATCCCATATAATTAATAAAAACAAATATTTTCTGTAAAACTCGCTGACCCAACCAAACTCATTCTCCTGATTGATAGGCTAACGGAGCAGGAGATCGATTATTGATTATCGAAATCCTCTTTCCAGCAAGTTCACGAACCCTTTCCGCAAAGGTCGCTTCGTGAATTAGCGTATTTCATACAGACACAAATAAAACAATAAAAAATACAGAAATTCGGATAAATCCCAGCTATCTTAAAAAAAAAATTCTTTTTGTTTTTCGAGGGAAAATCTTTGAACTACCTGGACCTTATCCACTTCTGAGCTTACGTTCCGGCGTTTTAATGCAGGGGGATTAAGATGATAGTGTTGGGGCTGATTTTTGTAGTGAAATTCCTGCGTCGTTGTGGCCGTTTCTTCCTGTCGACTTTTGTTGGTGTCCTTGTGAAAGGAGCGTCGGGCGTCGTGGATGATGATTTCTCGTCGTCTTCCATCCTTCTAAGGTCTCCACTGCAAAAATCAAAATTGCTCAAATGGGTGACCATACGAAATTTCATGCGGGTGTTGTAACAGGCTCTACTCCGTGCTCCGAAGGAGAGAGCGAGCAGTCGCCGATATTGAGGAAAGGAAAAATTCAAAAGAATCACTTTATTATTTTTTTTTCTATTTGTTATGTTATTATTTTTATTATTATTTTCTTTATATTTTTATAATTCCAATTTTCTTTGCACTAATTGTAATAATAGTTTGATTCGAATAACTTAATACAAAAAATTTTATTACATTTTTTTTAACGCTCAATTAATACTTTTTGTATGGATTTTAAAACCGTTTTCAACTCGACGGGTTTAAAGAACGAACTCCGAGAGGTTTGGCGATCTTGCACCCAGGACGCATGATATCTTGCAAAAGCTTTTTTATATTTTTATTGCTTTCTCACGACCGACGTTGAAAAAACGTACGTGAGAAAATGCATGAAGTTTTGTTGCAACGCATATGCATTCAGAAGAAAATGAAATCTGATATTCAGTTGTGCGCCAGTCTTGAAATATTAATTTTAAAAAGGCGCGAGTAATTCGATATAATTGTATGTATGTATGTACATACAATTAGATTGGAAGATCTAAGTACCGTACGTATGTACAGTGAACATTTGAAAAGGGAAAAAGAAGAAGACACCGTATGTAGGTAAGTATGCATTTATGCTAAATTGCATTTTGTTGCAGTATGGAAATGCATTTTAAATTTTAAATAAAATTTTAAATGAAATAGTCTTTTATTTTCAGGGTCTTTTTTATGGTACATCAATATATTGTATAGGACAATATATTGATGTATTGCCCTTAGGGTTGTGATTCAGGGCATTGGGCACCTGTGTCACAACACGGGCATTCATCTAGGGCAGGCGAGTCCAACCCGCGGCCCGCGGGGCGCATGTGACCCAGGACGGCTTTGAATGCGGCCGAACAAAACTAATATACTTAAATACTTTCTCAATTAATTTTATAAAACATTTTTTTTATCTATATAACATTTCCATGGGAGTAGTTACTTCTCGACATAATAAATGTACAATTGCGCAATGTGGCCACAGAAAGTTGTCAATGTGCAATTGTACTTAGTCAAATTGACACTGAAGACATTGAGGATATTATTTATTTTTCGGAAGTAAGATGATTAAGTCGGGGTAAAATGTTGAAAAGATTTTATGATTTGCGAATTGAAATCAAGTCATTTATGGAATCAAGGATAAAATCTGTGCCAGAACTTGGTGATGAAAATCTGTGCCAGAACTTGGTGATGAAAACAGGCTCACAGATTTTGCTTTTTTAGTAGACGTGACAGCTCATTTAAATGAACTAAATTTGCGTCTTCAAAGTGAGAAACAACTCATAATACTATGCCTCAAACTATAACGGCTTTCGAAATGAAACTGATACTATGGTAGTCACAAATTCAACCAAATAATTTTATGTATTTTGAAACGTTGGCTAAACGCTATCCTTAGAGTAACAAAAAATATGCAAACTTGATTTTCGATTTGATACAGGAATCTGAGCAAATATTCAAGATTTCCAAAAAAACCATGAATCTTTTGACATCTTTGCGACTCCATTTTTAGTCGACATAAACTTGCCAGCAAATTTTCAAATGAAATGGGTAGCTAGAGCTGCAATCTGATGTTCAACTTTAAGAAAAATTTAATAATTTCTCTTTACTGAACTTTTATAAGAATTATCTTCCCAGAGAAAAGAACCCCTTGTTTCACAATTCGTGCCATCGCTATTTGGAAGCACCTAGATTTGTGAGCAGCTATTTTCTAAGATGAAGCACACAAAGAATAAACACATGAGCAAGATAACTTATGAGCACCTTGAGAACATACTGAGAGTTGCAGTTTTCATAATAATAATAAAAAAAAAAATGAACTAAATCGGACCAGTTTTTCTTGATATTGCCATACAAAGCTTTTGATTTTGTCTTTATTTAATTTTTATTTTCATCTATAGTATGATGTTTTTGGTCTTAGACCAATTATAACTTTTTCTCCTCTTGTTACTAGAAATATAGCTGTAAAAGAATTTTTTAGAAAATTCACTCATTTCCGAGGTATGTCCAAAAAATAAATAGATTGATAGAGTTGGGGACACGTTTTTTTTCATTTGAAATTTATTAAATTTATGAGAAAATATCAATTAGACATCATTTTCTTTTCTAAGAAAAATATTTTTCATGAAAAATTTGTTTTAACCAGTGCTTTTCAGCAGAATACTCAGGAATATTTTGCATTTGACTATGACGTTTGACCACCTTTTTGACCCAAAATGTAAATCAAAATAGAAATATAATTGTAAATGTTGCTTTTAGAAAAATTTTCTCTTTCCGACATATTTACCTCTACAAAATCGACAAAGCAGCTCTTGGATACAAGTGACCTACATGACAAAAATTTCTCATATTATATAAATTATAGAATTTATAAAAATATTGTGTCTAGAGATTGTTTTCTATTTTTATTCCAGTACGAATGAGGCTGCCTTTGACAGACTATCAGAACCAGCTTAACATAAGCTCGCTGTAGTGAGACGTTTAATAAATAAACGGACAAGAATACATGCGTTTCATCACTTAGTCGGTGTTAGTATTAGTATGTTAAACTAAACATAAACCAAACACCGATGAAATTACATGCAACGCAACATTGAACAGAAAACATTAAAAATAAATTAAATAGATCTATAAAGATTAAATATTATATAGACGTTTTTTTAAAACATGCTTAGAAACGTGAAGATCAAAACACTCAGCCATATTATTAACAGTAATGCACATGCGATTAATAGGTTCGTACATGCTAAAGTTAGACCTTTACGAGTGAACGTGCAACAGAATTGTGGCTACTATCACAAAAAGAAAATTTTTCAAGTAACAACTGAGAGTCAATATTCGCGTTTAATCGTTAATGCACAAAAGCTACATGGGCAACCATGCGACGTTTCTGAATTGCGTGCATATTTAAAAGCTTCACGCGATCCTCATAAGGTGGAAGAATAAATCAATTATTCCAGGGTAGGTGGCTGAAAGCAAAGCGTAAGAAGTTTCGCTGAACAGACTCGATACGGTCGATGTGTGTACCGTAAAATGGAGACCAAACCTGGCTGGCGTATTCAAAAAGTGGTCTCACAAAGCAAGTATACAAAGGCAATGTTATGGTAGGATTTATAAAGCCCACCATAGAGCTACTCATTGATACCATGAAGTTTATATGGGAAATAAAATTCAATCTTTGGTCACTTTTGACAGACAGAACTAGCAAGACGAATCGAAGATTCCGAGAACCCAAAAAAATAAGTGATAGGTTTCTGATTCTTGTGGAAAGCTATAACTCACATTTGTCAATATTGAGTACCAAATTATTGCTCTTGCACCAATCGTAAAATTTGTGGAGGTCACCCTGTACCTGTTCACAATCGTTAAAAGATGTAATATGAGCGAAAATTTTAATGTTGTTAGCACAAATCAAGACTTTGCAGTGCTTCACAAAAGAGACAATGTCGTCAATAGATAGAATAACGAGAAACGGGCCCAAATGACTCGCTTGAGGTACACCGAATGAAGCTTTCAAGACTGTAGAGATGGAATAGCGGAAATAGATTTGGTATGCTCTGTTATCTAAATTCAACTTCGTCCATTTTACGCTTGTAGGGGAAACCCATACTTTTCCATTTTAAACAATACCACGGAGTGAGATAACTTGTCGAAAGCTTTACTAAAGTCAGTATAAATACAATCTGTCTGGTAGCCTTTTGCAAACCCGCCAATGGCATCCCAGGCGAGTTCCATTAAGTTAGTGGTTGTTGACCTGCCCGAAATAAACCCATGTTGGTTTGAAGAAAGCACATTCTTACAGGAAATTGATAGCTGAAAGTAAATGATTGATTCGAATAATTTGGGTATGCAAGATAATTTCGCAATAGGCCTACCTATAGTTAGAAATATCATGTTCAGTACCTTTTTTGTGGATAGGTATGGTGAAAGAATTTTTCCACAGCTGCGGAAAACAACCACTATCGAGCGATTTTTGAAAAATAATTCTCATCGGGGCTGCTAGGGAGAGACAACATGACTTCAAGAAGGCTGGAGGAGTCCCATCTGGACCCGTTGTGAAGACATTTGGAAGCCCATTAATATAATCAAGTATATCCTCATGTGTAATTGCAGGGATAGTGAATGAAACCTTATGTGAGCGGTTCATATGACTAATGTTGCTATTTCAAGGTTGTAAATTTGACGAGGAAAATGTATTGTAAAAAAATTAAGCAAACATTTGGTAAATTTCAGACAAAACAACACTAGCACAATCTTTGTACCTGATGGAATTGGGGTAGTTGTCAATTTTTTTCTTCATACTAATAAACGTAAAACAGTTACCTGGGTCACTAAATAATTTCGCACGCATACTCATCATAGAGTGAAGAGGAAAGTTCTTTGAACTCATTATAGGATATGAGGATATTGTTGCTAGTGATAATGTCTTTGCCCTCATATTACTTTTTAAGACTTTTCAGTTCTTTATTGAATCATTGCGGAAGTGTTTTAGAGATCCGATGACGCTCACGGGGAATATGAGCGGAGAATAAATCGAACAGAATTATGTAAAACTTCGAAACATCTTCATCAACACTATTGCAAGACAGCAATGTGTTGAAATCAATAGAGGTTGGTCTACTGGAAAGTTCCGCTAAAATTGAAAAAGTATTCAGTTTCGTCACAATTTGCGAGGCTTTCGGTTTCATGGCAATATGTAATTAGTAGAGGGGGCTGGTATTTGTCAAGAGTAGACTTTATAACTGGGTTGCGTTCAACTAATAAGTTACAAGAGTCAGTAGAAAATGCCCACTCATTTCATTCTTAACATTACTGATTTGGCTGAAACCAAGAAATGAAATAGCGTCCAGGAAGAGTGATTCCCTTGTTATCAAGTTATTAAGAGGAAGATAATCAACGTCATCTTCATTTAGTACCCATTGAATATTGAGTAAATTAAAATCACCAATAAGTAGTAATTCGTCAATAGGTTACGTGGATAAAATTAGATATTGAAATTAGTAGATCGTAAATACTCTGACCTTTATCATCGACGATATTTGTGCAGTCTTGAGGAATATACCAACAAAATATGTATAAGTCATATTTAAAGAGAGACAGCTTAAGAGCTATAAGCTCAATATTGAGATTGCTGGAGAAACTGGGAGCTCAATTTGGCTGCAATTAAATTTATTTTTACAGGCGAGGAGTACGCCACCGCCACAGTTTCCGAAACAGTATGTCTATCTCTGCTAAAAATTTTGTAAGAATTGTCAAGGATTTCAACATCTCGAACACCATGATGCAGCCAAGTTTCAGTGAAAGCACCTATATCGAAACAAGTCGCGACAGAGGATTTGAAGATATGTGCAGTTTTTTTCCGAATCCCCCCCTTACATTTTGATAGTAAAGGGAAAGCGACTTCATTTTTTTGGAATAACGTTACTTATTTTAGTTATATTTTTTTGGTAGTTGCTCAGAAGGTACAAATAATTTAGTAAAAGCGCCAGGGTCTAATAACCTGTCCTGCATATCTGATGAAACAATTAGGAGAAAGGATGAAACCGGCTTCGAGCTTTAACTGATTTTTCGACAAGAAATACCATCAGTCCCGATAGTTTTGAACTTAAAATACTTCAATATGTCCTTACACTTCGTTTCTGGATAGAGACGGGTGACGAAAACATTCGAAGGAAATGGCACCAATACTATTTTCTAAGGAGGACAGAGATGAAGTACCATTCGCTACTGTGGACGGCTCCCTCCCTTCAGTCGCAGTTACACGTTTCCGAGATCGATTATTACGGATGCTTTGTTTACGAAGATAATCATATCACATATTAAAAATATTCCCAATGCATCCCTACGGATATTTTTATTTTCTTTATAATAGTCAAGTAACTTTTTTTATTGTCTTTCTAATTATTTATAATTGGACCAATTATCACGGTACTCTGCATGTCCTTTCCTTCAGTTGTCCTCATTATGTCCACGTAAATTAACATATAAGCACACACATTATTTTATTCGCAATTATTTACTTTTAATTTGATACTGCATTCCTCACCTGACTAAACAATGAGCCGCTGCTGGGTACTGATTGACTTCATTTATAGAAAAGAAATCATATATATGTATGTCAAAAAAAGATTAAGATGTCAACCAAACCATAATATTCTTGATAATTTACCTGTAAAAAAGACACTTAAAAATGCATAGTGTCTTTTTAAAAAGATTGTTTATTTTAAATATATCTTATTTAAATTGACCGGCTTAAAACAGCCCAAATATATAAGTGTATCCTCTGACAGTCCGATATATGATTTATTATAAAAGGTCAAAGGCATATTGTAGGATAGGACCTAAAGAACAATAATATTCATAAACGAAAACTTATCAGTAGAAATAATTAACATTAACATATATATTATATATTACAAACTAAACATAATTAAATAATATTGCTCATAAAAAAACACTTAATAGATCCGCTTCCTCCAGTTTTTTTTCCACACAAACAGTATTCTCACTCGCACCTTATCAAATGCAAAGAAGTACCACGTACATAAGTTAGCCTGCAAAAAAAAATTTAAAAATATCAGCTTTTTGTGATAATGGCACAATTTTAGAGTATTATACATAAATATCACGCAAAATATAAAATTTTATGAAATAAATTCCAGAAGAATTGATAAGACTCTTGAACTTTTAAAGTGACCTAGAAAATCGCTAAATTGATGAACTTTTGCAACGAGTGTAATCTTCGTGGGACCAATAGGTGACATTCATTGTTACTGGCTATTTTTTGTCACAGCTTGTTTTAATATCTACATAATGTAATGGAGAACAAATCTATTTTTTTTTCAATTTTAATTTTGTTGGAAGTATTTGATTGCACGACAACAATGTGATAAGTTGAATATAATCAAAACTGTTATCCGTAATAAAATACTCACTGACCCAAGAAAGACAAAAAGCAGTGATTGCTTTCAACAATCAACAATTAATTTTCATGGAAAATTATATGGGAAATTTGAATAGTAGCATATCAGATTTCAATGTAGTGTTAGAATGTCCCGAAATGAGACTGTGATGCGGAGCTCTCCCGGTTGTCTTATGTCGATAACATTATCAAAATGATTTGACTAAAATACTTGTTTTCAGAGAAGTAAATACAAAAATAACTAAGTTATCGTAATTATCCATATTCTATAACAAGCTCGGTTGAACGAGATTGATTTAAATTTTTAATCTACTATCCTACTTTGGCAGAATGAGATAAGAAAAGCTTATGTTCATTAGAGTGGTACAAATTGAGGTAGCATTAATGTATTTATATACCTACATAAAATCATAATCATATCATAATTTCGTTCGAATTCAATCCATGTTCTCAAGTTGATTGGATGTGTATTAAATTAACCCTTCCCGTATGTGGATTGCAATCAAAGGCCAGCCTTTCAATATTGTCACTCCTAATCCTATACCACTAATTATTCTCTACTGCCCCATATTACTTCCACAAAACGAGTTTTAAAATTTATAAATATAAAAATATATGCATGCTTTATAATTATTGCGCATAGCATTCTACTATTTTTGCTATTTAAACCGCTCTCCAATTTTAAAGGATGTTCTAAAGGTCATTGAATGGGAAGTAAGTGTAAAGTTGAGAATATTCGGTACAAAATTCCATTATGAATCTCTGGTGGAGCGAAAAATATTTGTAGGTTGTTCCTGCTACCAGCTTTTTGCAAGTCTTTTCGACTCGACTCGACTCCTTTGCCTGCAATCTATGCTTTCTTCTGCAAACAAAGTATGTAATGACTCTTCCTTGGGACCATGTAGCTTGTCTAAAATTTAGTGACACTTTTTGGTAAGTATCAATCCCTTTATAGTTTCCTGCATCTTTAAGTGTTCGATTTTTTTTTTTAAGTTTTGCTTAGCTATATTGCGCTGAACCTTCATTACTGTGGACCTACGTAAACAATACGATGCCTTAAAGCATTCGTCCAAATCCGTAAAGCCACTTTCACATCAAAAACAGAAACAGAAAAATGTAAACCGAAAAACTCAATTTATTCCACTTTAAAACAAGATTTTTGTTCCAATGATTAATAAAATCCAGAGAAATATGATAAACTAAGAATTTTACTGAGAAAATAGTTATATTTATTTCAGATTTTGAAGAAAAACATAACTTTTACGTTTTATCGGCATAAAAACTTTTTCGGCGGAAAAATTCGTCCGATAAATCATAAAAGTTGTGTTTTCTTAAAAATTCTAAGATAAATATACTATTTTATTAGTAAAATTATTAGTTTATCCTATTTCCCATGATTTTATTAATCATTGGAGCAAGACTCTTGTTTTAAAGTGGAATAAATTGAGTTTTTCCGTTTACATTTTTTCGATTGTTGTGTTTGATGTGAAAGTGCCTTAACACTATTTTTTTCGTTGCTTTCCAAATTATTAATCTGCATACTATTTATTTTTCCATATTCCCATTGATTTTTAACTTTCAGCTAGTATGCCTTCGTTTTCAAAGGCTTTCATGTTATTTTCTGACAATAAATTATAAGTGCTTACAAGAAGAAGTTCCTGGTGTGTTTTCTTAACCGGCGCACGTGCTGCATTCACAATGATAGTTGTGATCATACTCTGCAATCCGACTATTATTTCGCAGTTTGATTTCTCTATGCAAATGGCAATCGGAAAAATATTTGGCCATCGACGATCGAGATTCATACTTTCGTGCTATAATCTAAGCTATTGCGCCCTATCCACTGAGTCACCGACACCATTCTATTCTCCGTTTAAGTTCACTTTCACGTACCTATGTATCTCGCTTCTTTGGTCTGTGGTCTAATCAACATCATTTCTTTGATATTTAGTTGGGCTTCTGCCTAGCATTATTCTATATTATTTGGTTAACCTTAATGTTGCACCCATTATATTATATACTGTAAGGCCGGGTGCACATCGAAAAACGAAAACGAACGAATACACACTTCGACACCGAAAATTTGTATGCTTACATATCAAAAACGAACGAATAAAAGTTGGGTTGTGATTGTATCAAATGTAAATAAATGGAAATAAGGTTATGTAAGACCGAAATGAGTTTTCGTTCGTATGTGGAACTGTATTCTAGATTCTAAGGATATTTCCGACTTGATTCATGCTCAATTTCAGTTGGTATAATATTTTCACATATTTTAGAAAACTGGCAGTATTCAACATTTCTTTTAATTTTCCCCGCTAAGTATAAATTGTCAAGTATGAACTAGGAAACAAATAATAATTGTTCTAAAACAAAATTTTACGATACAGTCTGTTTTGTAATTGCACTCAAGAAGATTTCGTCGGAGGATGAATATGATTAATTTGCGTAATGACACTTTAGAAAAGAAATTTCATATATATTCAACAAAAACAGCTGTTTACAAATTGTCTTCTTGTACATATATTAAGGAAATATGTGTAATCAGTCCAATAGGTTAAGACAGTCCGACTATTCTAGCAAAGTTTTGAACAAATTGACTATGATAATAAGCAGTTTAAAGACTAACTTGGCATAACATTTAATTACCTTGGAACTACACCACTCACATAAGGAGGGCATCAAGGAATTGGGGATAAATGAAGCATATCTCCTATCTCGATCAATATATAGATATGATCAATTTAGCAATTCTTCCTGTTTTTTTATCTAAATAGCTTAAGATATTGAAATTAGAAGAACCCATATTTCCGTAATCAGTGCTACTTAGATTACGGAAATATGGCTTCTTTTAATGTGAAATTCTCGATCTAGCTACCTACCGTCAAAGTGCATAATAGTCGATGTGCGATAATATCTATTTAAAGAGAGATATATATTTACCCAACCATGGAAAATTAGACACCAGATAATCACCCACTGGTCGTAAGAAACCAACTGAGTCTCATAAGCATTTTATGCATGTGATATTTTTTTTTATGTTATTAAACCAAGCTCAGGAGACACCCTATGATGCGAAGGACAGCACGGCAGGAAGAAGATAGGGAAAGGATTAGGGGACATAAAGAAAGTGGCGCAGGTGCTGATGTATGTCACTTTCAAACCTTTGCTGATTGTAGGCCCGAGTATGGTAGAATACTCCACATTCGCACAGTTCGGGATAAGAAGGCATCACGGAATTTTACTGAACGGCCAAAAGTATTTTGAAGGTTTAAAGGATGTACGTGGCTTACAGCGCGAATATAGCAAGCGGGAATTAATATACAAGGGGGTTTTGCAATGAAAATTCATAACGAAGTAAGTCAATCTAAGATTGACTCAGTTTGCTGCTAAGTCTGCAGCTCGAGAATTGAGTGGAAAAAACTAGTTACGCAAACGAAAAATCTTTGAAAATGAAATTTTATTGCAAAAAGAGGGCGTATCATATAAACAGGAACCGTATAATCGTCAGTACGGCTGCCTGCCGTATACGCCAAAGCAAATAGCCAAGCTGACCTCTTTTTGCAATGAAATTTCTTTTTCAAAGATTTTTCGTTTGCATAAAGGGTTTTTTCCATTTAATCTACAAGGGATCAGACTAGATATTTCATCAAAACATTGGCCATACATGAGCGATAAGGGAGCGAAAGGCATCCAACATTGCGGCGGTACTCGAGTAAGTCGATATGACAAGTAATTGTCAAATCACCAATGGGCTTGAAGGTTCTCTTTTGGACAATATCCAGTAAAGCTAAGGCTGTAAGACCAGCCCCGGCCAAGATGTGAGAATTGTATTCCATTGTAGGTCTGATATAGGACTTGTAGAGGTGCACTAGATTTGACGGGCTTAAATATTTTGAAAACCTACTAACAACATTATACAACTATAAAGAACTGACGTCCAATAACTGCTTATAAAATGGGATGGAGACTTGGAAAGGTGATTGGACATTTATTGGAAATTTTAGACAAGACAGCTACCTCCACAGAATGTGCAACAAGAAAGTTACGCGAGGTTAATTGAGAAAGTATCTAAGGTCACAAAACCTCCCCTCTACTGCCCAAACAAAGCATCAAACCACATTTTTTTTATATACATTTTTACTTCCCTCGATCTGAACTAACAAACCCTCCAATATACTGAACTACTTATGTATGTACAAGTACATGTGAATGTATTACTTTTTAATTTTGTAATGGGGAAAGAAAAATATCATTATAAATGTGCTTTAATGCATTGCGAGTTATCGTCATATGCGTTCTACAAATGAAATTTATTTGGTGGCCTTTATAGGGTTTTGAAAGATTCAATGAATGGTGTAAAATCACAAGACTCTCTTTCGAGGGAGGGCAAAATTTTGTTGGCCAAAAGCATTTAAATAAAACTGATTTTGGAATCAGTCGGTTACTTTGGTCAGCTTATCCTTCGTTATTTCCGTATGAATGAAGCCTGAATGATTTAAAACAACATACAAATATGTACAGATGTACATGGGAAAGATTAATTACAGACTAAAAGATTAAAAGACTGATATAATAACGCATGTTTAAAAATTAAATCATGTTTCAAGTAAACCAAAGACTTTTCTCAGGATGTTACTAAGAAAACAGCATAAAGCATCCCTATGACCGAGAAAAGAGGCCATGCTGATTGGGCTCTGCCAATTAGGTTTCTGTACCAAAAATTTATCAACGAACAGTCGATCGAGTGAATTCAAGTATATTTAAATCTACCTAACCATGATAATATCAAAATTTTAGCTTTAGAAGCCTAGAAGATCAGGGAAAATTTATTTTTTCGAATATTTCGGGTTTTATCCTTATAACCAATTTCTTAAAAAATACTTTGGAGTCCTTGAAAGTAACCAATACTCCACATGGTACAAAAAAAAATTTAGAGAGCCAAACCCATCCCAATAAAATTAAAAAAAGAATATTTCATAATGTTTAACTGTTGAATATGTGCCCGTCATGAAGACAAGAAGACATTCTGTCAAATTTCGAATTCCTACGTGACGTCGTTTTCGATAAAAACATCTGTGATAGACAGAAGCTTGGAGTTACTAAGGATCATCTAACATTCCACATGATTCTGTTGCAATAGCTTCATTTTATATTCTATTCATTTAGTAAAATCTGTGCAAAATACAATAATTAAATTTGATCTCGACACTTCTGATGGTATTGCTTCAGGGGATATTATTAAAACATTTGTATGATGCTGATGCAAACAAAATTACGAAAATGTGTTTAGAATTCAACAAAGAATACAGAGCAAAGTAGAACCAAATAACCTTCAATAATTTGAAACAAAACCCGCTATACAAATATTAAGTTGTTCTATAACATAAGCCATCCGTACTTTATATAAGTTGAAAAAATGTCATAAAGATAATATTACTCATAAATCTGGATCAACTGCACATTTCAAAAACAGTTTCGAAAAATTTCACAGCTTATTCGATATTTGTAATGTTAAATATGTATCCTTTCACAGCCCGTATAAACACCACTATCACTTGATAATACATTTGCAATTAAATTTTTAAGTGAAATTAAATTCTACCATAGAGTAAGGAAATTTATATGGAGAAAATTGTGGTTTGATACTTCGTTTGGGCAGTAGAAGGGAGGTTTTGTGATTTTAGATACTTTCTCCATTAACCTCCTGTAACTTTTTTGTTGCGCATTCTGTGAAAATAACTGTTGTGTCTAAAATTTCCAATAAATGTCCAATCACCTCTTCCTTCAAGTCTCCATCCCCATTTTGTCAACAGTTATAGGACGTCAAAGTAATAGTAATTATTTTCATCTTTTTTAACCAAAAAATCATACAGAAAAAGTTATATTGGAATGTACCATTATGATTCTTATTACCGAATCTTCATAAATTTTCTATGCTTTTTAAATTTATGATTTTAATTCGAAATTATAAAACGTAACTTTCTTTTTGGATTTATATCAGAAATAATAATTAAATAAATAAAAAAATATTAAATAGATTAAATAAAAAATAAAAATCAAAACCTGATTTTTATTTAAAAAATCAAAACTAGAAATCTGAAAATATAAAATGATTTTTATTTATAAATCAATTATAAAAGTAAAAAAAAAATCTATACCAATTATTATGATACCTTAGAATTTAGATGAAAGCCCGTATGTAAATTCTATCCCTATGTTGTACAATCTTCGGCATATTTCGACACATATTTAATATCAACCGCCAAAGTATTTTTCACCCAACAAACAATTATGTGAAATGAAAATCATTTTATGCTTTATTTTAAAAAAATAAAAATCAGTTTCTCATTTTTATTTTGGATTTTTAAAATAGAAATCAATTCCAGATTTTTATTTTTGATTTTTAAATAGAAATCAGTTTTAATTTTCGGTTTTGATTACGAGAAAGAAAATCAGAAAATAATCTTTTACATAACATTTTTTTAAATTTAAAAAAAATTTGCACATTTTTTAAAATTCTAATTATTTTTCCGCCAAAATGCATTGTCGCTATAGGTTTCTCTTGCAAGATTTGGAAACCTCAGAATGTTAACTTTCATTTGATCCTGCAAGAAAACCACCCGAATGAGACCATTTTTTGATCTTTCTAAAAAACAGGATCAAATGAAAATATGCGAGAAAACAAATTTATCCATTATTACTAGCAAAAAGTCAATGAAGTCTTAAACGAAATCATAAAGGTAGCAATGAAAATATGAAATCTACCATTCTCTACACGCAGAAGTGCAAAATCGCAACAAAATTTTTTAATATTACTTGCTGTTGTAGTTCTCCGATGCAAGTCGACGCATACAGTAGCTCTCCAGTCATCACAAAAAAACGCAAGGCACACATATTTTCATTAGAAAGACAGACTTAAATCCATTTGCATGCACACGATCAAGCTTCGTATGAAGTATTTCTCTATAAACTAAAGAACTTTCAAAGTACCATGTCAGAATATATGCAAGTGCATAGGAAACGAATATAGAGATGGACAGCCAAATGGCGGTAATTATACAATTGTTTAGTTTACTTTCAAAAAATGCGGCGCTGTAAGATTCGGTTCTTGTGGACAAAATCTATGAGAATTTCCGTCATACCTTTCCTGAAAATAACTCTCCATTAAGTCTTTTTTTAAGTGAAGTCCGAGTGTAAACTTTTATATTTAAAAATTAAATTTTAATAATACGTTTAACTTTTATTTTTAAAAATAAAAGTTAATAGTAAATTTTTATTGTAAGAAATAAAAGTTTTAATTCTTTCCATACCTTTATCTAAAAAAACAACTTTGTTTTATTTTATTTTTTTATTTTATTTTATAAAAGTTTTTTTAAGAGTCTTTTGAGACTTTTATTTTATAATAATCTTTTGAGGCTTTAATTTTATGAAAGTAATTTTTAAAGTCTTTTGAGACTTTTATTTTATAAAAATATTTTTAAAAGTCTTTCTTTATGTATGTTTTTTATTTAAATATATACAGTATTTACGGTCTGATGTAAAACAAAAACCTCTTCCGCTGGTTATAACATTTTAATCGATTTGATCCGAATATATAATATAATTCGTTTATATTATATAAACTTAAGAAAAGTCCAGACTCTGTCTGTTTGTAACACGTTCGAATCCCAGGATGGCTTTTCATTTATTTAAAAGAAAATTAAAAAAAAAAAATAACAAAAATATTAAATTAAATAAAAACAAGTAAAAAGGCTAGAATTAGTCTAAAAGATCAATACTTATGATACCCTATATAAAAGCCCGTATGGATAAAATCGATTAAAATGTTATTATGAACAGCGGAGTAGGTTTGTTTTTTAAATCAGACGTATATACACTAAATATTTAAATAATAAGCACAAAGAAAGACTTTTAAAAAGATTTTTATAAAATACAAGTCTCAAAAGACTTTTAAAATGATTTTTATAAAATAATATTCTCAAAAGACTCTTAAAAAATACTTACTACTTAAGAAATACTATCAAAAAGTTTTTCTTTTTTATAACAGTTAAAAATAATGGTTATTGCGGAAGCCTTAATGATAAAAATTACGAATTTTTATTATTTTATTTCTTATAATTTTGTTTAATTCTTATGGAATAAAAGTTAATAATAACTCGTATTCTAGAGACTTTTTGAAAAAGTCATAAAAGTTTCAAGCTCTGGTCTCGATAGATTTCTTTACGCGATGGTACAGGGTATCCCAGAAGTACTTTGCATGTGCAATACTGAGACAGGTGAAAGTAGATTTCCAGTCGAAAATCCTATACACATTTTTTTGAAAAACACGCCCTTGATTACATGGAATCTCAAAAAAATTCCGAAAATAACTTTAAACAAAAAATAATACAATACCATAGCAGAATCTTACAACGAAAACAAACGTAACTCATGCGCATATGTTCATACATACATACAACAGAATTTAATTTTGCGATATACATAAGAGGGTATCAATTAGCGCTGAAAGCCCCAATTTTCATAAAATATTTCCTATTATACAGAAACAACAAATTTTGTAGACAAAAGCACTAGCATCTTCAAAAATATAAAAGGAAAATGAACATATTATAGCGCTAAAGTTAATGCGTAACTTTATGGAAAAGTTCTCGTAAAATATCATTGCCAATTGTCATTAACGTTATCAATTTTTTTTTTCACATAAATGGAAAATTTAAGTGAGACCAAATACGCATTATCCAGATTGTATTGACCGGGGTCACATAACAGATTATTCTGCAATTTACCAAAATTATCTTTCAAGGCATACATTTACCTTCTGCCGAGGTCATTTGGTAGAAATATATTTTCGACAATTTGTGTTCAATCCCAAAATAATGAACCAATAATAAGATTAGAATAGGTCAATTTTTTTAATTTTATTTTACCGCATATAAAACCAAACTGTCTGAGCTGAACTTGGAGTTACTTGGCTGAATAAATTGATATAAAATATGTTTATTAAATAGATAAAGTATTCCCATTAGTACATAGGTATATGTAATATATTCATTAAATACTTAAGTTCGGTTCGTCAATCGGTACGTGAGTTTCAGTAAATGTTTTGATATGATAAATTCCTGGGATTACATAAAAAAGTTATTGAATGGTTTTCTTCCTAGCAAAGTTTCCACAACCTAAGTACTGTCTCAACTCAAGTAATCTGTTTCCAGCCTCTTAGAACCTGAAAAATAGTCAAGTTGAGTGTATATTTAGCAATTGGTACACTTTTTGATTAAGGTAATCATTTACTATCACGTCATTCTTGACAAATTGATTCCTAAGAAAAATAATTTCCCGCTTATAATTATCCCATAAAATTATGAGTATTCTCAACGGATAATAAAAAACAGAGCTCCTAATGAATAATCAATGCTAATGATTCATTAGGCAACTGTAGACACGCAGCCATTTCTTTAATTAAGTTGTACTGTCAAATTTGCCTTGACATATGTAAGTACGTATGACAGTGAAAAAGCGAAATGGATCGAATCGACGCGATAAACTTAGTTTTTATTTATTTTATTTATCAATTCAATTATTTTGAAATAAAGGAACATGTATTAAAAAGTATTTTGATAATATAATTTGTGCTTTGCATTCCTTAATATTATTTTTTAAATGGGCAGATGCACAGTGGAGCTCCATATTTATATTATATTACAAAAGACAATGAGTTTTACTACAGTTTTCTTCATTAGTGCTGTAATTAAGGAAAAAACACTTCATTAGTGTACATCATTATGGTTTGATTCTCGAGACATAATTATGAATATACAATGTGAATGTGACACACGCCATTTTAGTGAATAATAAGTACTAATGATTCATTAGATCCTGCACTATGTCTAAGGTATAAATTATTAGTACAGACAAGAAATACGTAGATAGCGAAGTGACGGCTGTACTAACATAGTGATATATGAGTAGAGCTCGTAGCAAGCAAGCCTCAACAACTCACTGATCTCAGCCAAATATATGATGGGTACGATCCAAAATGAATATTGTTGGTATCTGATATGATATGGCGCATTCATTTCAAATCCTATCAAGAAATATATTTTCTTCGACTTCTGTGACATTATTCCTGGTTGTTGGATTGATTTGGTTGCCTGGGCTGGGCAGCTAAATAGAATAGTCAAGATTAGTCAAAATTAGCATGCGCTATTGATTTTGGTAGCGGACAGCAAGCAGTCAAAAAGATTTCTATTGATTCGTGTGTCCGGTAAATTTTTTTTTTAAATATAGGAATCTACTAATTTTTTCTTAGAATGTAAATCGCCGATATTTCTTCAAAATTCTGATCAAAAATTGCAATGGAAGCTATTGAGAAGAAAATGTGCGCTTATGTACACTCATACAAATTTTTTGCTGCCAAGCCCAGGCAACCAAATTAATCCAACTTCCACTAATAATGCCACAGAAGTTGACGAAAATATACTTCTTGATATGATATAAAATGAATGCGCCATAATAAATCAGAAAGAAAGAAGAGATACAAAATGTAGGAACTGGGGTGTATATAACCCAAGTGCCAAAAAAACCTTCTTTAACGGTAAAAATGTCCCTATGAAATTAACAGGATCAAAAAAGTAGCCCCGCCACTCGAATATACTCTCCACCCCCTTTAATTGGATACACCATACGTCCTATTTTCAGCAACCCTAATGGGGGGGGGGGGGTTACTTACCCTCACGACCGAACCCACAACTAAATTTTGTTTACACCTATGTTTTTTTCCCAAACATTACAAAAACAAGTAAAAAAACTGCCCCCACCCTCCCTCCACGGAAAGTTAAAGCTAAAGCCAACACGGGCCGTGGGAAGTGTTTAAGTGCGGCGCGGCGAGGCGCTAGCTAGCCCGCACTAAATGACTTGTCTCGTAAAACCACGCGCCGTAGGAAGCAAGCTTTAGAGAGCTGAAATGCCGCACAGGACTCTTCAAAAAATTTGGAGATTTAAGTTTGAAAATGCGACAAATCGGGTAACTCCTTCGTAGGGTTGCTATACAAAAATTTCGGTTTTACTATATATTTAGACATTGCGTGATAACGCCTCGACGTAGAGTACTGAAATTTTATAGATTCTAAAATCAAAAAAAAAAATACAAGCGCAAACATGGATTAAATCGGGCAACACCTTCTTGGTGTTTCCATATGAAAATTTAGGATTTTTACGTATATACTGTGAAAATGATATGCAAAAAACCACCAAAGGTAAAACTTGCATGGGTACCATACTAAAACTCAGATGGGCATTCATCTAGGGTATCATAAGAATTGATGTTAGACCAATACTTGCTTTGTTACTTGTTTATTTTATATTTATATAAATTTCAGCAATCATGAACAAAATATTAATACTTTAATGCACAGATTAAAATTTCTGTAAGCTCTTACCTGATCGCTAGCTAAATGTACTACTTTTTTTTTTAAATATTGAAAATTTTGTTTACTTTGATATTATTCGTTTTATTTTTCATAGCTCTTACCGAATAATTTATTTTAAAATTTTTTCTGAATTCTTCGTATAACTTGTGATACCGGGACCAGACAGCTCAAATGCCAAAATAACTAGTAGCCATACCTTGTCGATATTGCAAAACGTCGACAGGTCCGAAAAATTAAATTTTTGTATAATATAGCTTAGAATCGTTTTTTCTTTATTACATGATTAAATCGATTTTTGAAAGGAACATTTGAGTGATACCTCTTATACCTACCAATTTTAAATACTATTGCAGTTAAAAAATTGAATTAGATTTCTTAATTTACAAACGTTTTCATTCTTACCTTCTTGCTTATTTTACAGTAAATATGTAATAAGGAATGAAATAAATGTGAATATATTTTATTAATTTCGTAAAAGGGGGAGTTAAAGCGATATTGAAGTTAAATCTTCTGGAAATATTAAAAAATAATACCTTAGGTTTTTAGCGCCGTTCTTGGTGCTGGAATTTTCGCACCATTTTTCTCGTTTTCTTTTAATACGATTTCAAGTCAACAGTTTACATTAAGTTTCACCAAACAATAATAATTCATTAATTTATAAATTGAAATTCAGTCCCGAAAATTATTGTAAAAATTTACGGACCAACCATCTGAAAGCTAATGTGACGCAGACCGAAATTATTGTAGACCATTTTTTTTTAAAGTTCTGCGAAAGTTAAAAAACTTACTGCATAGCTTTGAGGATTGAGTTATAAGTGAAACATTAAAAATTCCTTATAATATTTAACGCAGATATTATTATTTCTTTATTGTGGTAATATTAAAAATTTCTAATGGTTTGAAAACTCATTTTTCTTATTTACTTGGATTTTATTTAGGCTATGGATATATATGCATGTACCGACAAGATTTTTTTTTATCTACGAATTTTGTTAGCTAAAGTTATGTATGTTATTGATGCTACTTTTAATAATTTAATTTAATTTAATAATTTTTCAATGTATGGAAATTCCATATCTTTACCAGTTAAATCAACAAGTTCAGCATTCGCATCAACTATAAAATCATTTTCAATTAGATTTAAAATTTGTTCAATTTAAAAAAATTTAATCCTATATTGATGATTATTGGATCAATCACTTTTTAAATTTGTTATTAAATTCGAACTATGAATGGCCATGGCTTAGGCTAAGAATATATCGCACGTCGCTTGATCAGGAAGTGAACTTGTTATGAAATAAAAAATGTCATAGCAGAGACGTGATCGTATGGAGTAAATAAATTGAATTCAATTATAAATTAAAATCTTAATCACACTTACCGAACACTTCCTGAGAGCTATAAGTAACATAGAGAAATCCATCATCATTTCTATAATCGTAGTAAACCTCTAACAATGTTTTGCTAAGAGGAACTAAATTGCGGTTATTAACTAAAAGGAATAGCGCTTTGCTGGCCCCAACTTTAAGGCGATTCCTAATTAATTGATGAAATTGTGACATGGTAACTTCCTGTGGTACAAGAAACTTTCTCTTATCCAAATATGGTAGTTGATATTCCCGGACATATCGATCAACAATCACTGGAACTTTAGACGGATGACGCATTCGTAAAGCGCAGGCTTCCTCATTTTTTAAACCCTCTGGAGAATACAAAACATTGCAATTATTTCAGGTTGTTAAGTAAAACCACTTCAAGAAGCTTCGCTCACCCTTTTTACTTTGTATAACTAACGGACCAAAATTCGAATTGTAATCGCGTTTATTAACTTTCATAGTGTTGAACGTTGTAATACAGTCAACAGAAATCATTTAATTTTACTAAAAACTATAATCAACCCGTAGTTACGCTTAAGATAAATATTCTTTTTAACTGACAGTAAGTGCACTTCACATCTACACCAGTTGGCTTGAAGAAAAGCACTAAACTGAACTAGAACTAGCCCGTCCTGCCTTTATCAGAATTGGTACTTATCATTTGCTTCTCGTTTCGAATTTCGGAATTAATAACCAGTATGTATATTAAGAGAATCAGACTGTTTATTCATATCATATGCGGCAGATCGTATAGAAATTGCATTTTGTATTAGTTAATTACTGTTTACCTCTCTCAATCGCTACCCTGGATATGACCCTTAAACTGATAATGAGTGATACGAAGGCGTCCGATGTCAATAAATGCCGGCTTCATGTATAGTAGTTCTGTTTGTTGACAAAAGTTCTATCTCCAGCTAAATAAAATAACAACTGGCTGAAGGATTCCATTCCAGACCTAGACCACCAGTTGCTATGCCAAGAAGTTGTTCTTGTTTTCAATGAATGCAAACTTTGATATGTGTAAACGTAAAAATAATTTTCCAGCTTTTCAAAGCGCGTCCATTACTTCTCTCACAATAGACCCATTCTTACAACAATTCCCGAGTACCTACCTACTACATTTATATCATCAAGGTAAATGAGAGCACATGGAGATCAAGAGCAGAGATAGAGTTTTACCAAACCCAACATATGAAACATACTGCCATGTCGTATTTTATACCCGTTTCTATAGGCAAGGAACAACAAAATTACTAAACCAATTTCACATAAAAGGTTGAAATGCCGGCACAAACAACAACAGCACTACCCTTCTTGGCGGTACTATGGCGGAAGATCTTTTAGTGTGTGGCATACCTCGCTTTTCGTACAATGCGAGATTTTGAGATTTTACGTGACCTCATACACGTTGACAGCGAGAAAAACAAGTGCTAGATCGAGTTAGAAAACACACACACAATTTGCATAGCTTTCTGTTTTCATATATTAAAGTAAACAAATTTAAGAGATTAGTCACACGGAGAGAAGATCGAAGCGTAACAATGCTATAAGTGCCAGTTATACACAAGTCATAAAATTAAAATCATCAGATTAGTCGATTCATTGACTCTTGTCAGGTTATAAGTCTAGTAGTGCTTCTTTGGGTATGCAGAAGACAAGCTATACTTATTACATAATATGTATTAGCCGTGGCTGAAAGGCGACGAATTTTATCTGGAAAGTAAGATCAAAAAAGCTAATGGTTACTTAAATGGTCCAAATACCGACACAAATAACAATAACAGCAACTCCTCGGCTTCAATTCGCATATTATTATTTCCGAAGTAACAACTTATTTTCTGTACAACACCATGGTGGCTGTGCTCTTTTGTGCTCCTTGTTATAGAGCTCCCATGTACTGGAGAAAACAAATTGTTCTGTCGATTGAAGCGAACTATTTGTACTGTTCGCTTCATTTATAAATCTTCTATGAAAATGTATGAGGCGTCTTTTGTGTATCTTTTGTTCTGCCCTGTTATGCGGCCACAAAAGAACACAACATAGTGTTCAATCATAGTTCGATGTATCTCCACATATCTGTGTATACATATTAGTTTTACTAATTAGGATACACGTAAACAAAGGCTGTGTGCCTAACTTAAATATTTTCGATCAGACTTGTGAAACGGTTTGAATAATTTGTTTAATTTAATATGCATAGCTGTAGCTATAGCGGCGATAATAACTTAAAGAAAGTAATAATTTTTCAATACTTTGAATTAAAAGCAAACAGAAATCAAAAAGGTGTAACTTTAGAATATACCTATATATACATGTACAGAAAACAGAAGTGCTGAACGTGTAAAGAGCGCAGTTTTTCTTAGGGTGTTTGAAGCAGGACAGAGAATATTCGAGTTTGGTATGGTTTCAATGAAAAACAGCTCCCGAATCGCTGTTTTACATATATACTTTGTTGAAATTTTACCTGCAGGCCTGAAAAACACGTACAACAATAATTATAAAAATTATAATATAATTTCTATTGAATTAAAATCAAATTAAACATAATTTAACTTAATTATCTTGCTCTAAAGGAACACCTTGGAACCAGACCGTCTCCGATTTGGATGAAACTTTCAGAGTTACTTTTACCACGGACTCCTACCGTGGGAAAGGGTGGTTTAAAATTTCGAGATTTTTACAATTTTCAAAGCATCATAACTCGAGAACAGAGCAGTCCATATTTCTAATTCAAATGAAAAGTAACGCTATAGTCCGCACCACGAAAACTGAGCTATCAAAGTCACCAGAGGAAAATTTATAAGTTTGTACCATTGCGTATATTCCCAATGGTAAAAGAGCTTTCAAAGTGCATTGTCATTACAAAAAAAAAAAAAAAAAATGGATATTTTTGAATAACTATTGCATTTTCTTGTAATTTTAATCAATATTTATGACTTCATAAAATTTTCTTTTCTTTCATTCTTGCAAAAAAAAAAATTTATTACAAATAAATTTCGTCACAGAACTTCTAAAACTAATTTGTAATAGCTGTATATAAATTATTTTCATAATGCAAGTATGGCTTCTGTCTGAACAAAATGCTTCCGCCTTATTGGAAAGCTTTAATTTTAAAATTGAAATTTTTTATATATATGTACATACCTCAGCGAAATTGCTATAGTTCCACTTAGTTTTTTTTTGTTCTCTTTCAACTAATATAAAAAAATACTGCATTCTTTCAGTTATGTCATCAGAAGGCAATTTTCAGTTAAAAAATGCTTAACTAGATTTTTTTGGAAACGGTCTGAGAGTAAATAACGGTGAAATAATGCTGCGTATATATTTTCAAGCGTGTTAAAGACAATATTGATATTTAAAATGCCATGTGGACCTGTTTGACTTCTGCAAAAATTGGCCAAAATTAGGGCTTACAAAGACACTGGAATATCGGGCAATTGCAAAATGAATTAACATATCTCATAATGTGATTAACAAAAATTTGAATGATAATTCTTATGGTAAAAATCAATTCAAAGGAGGGAATCCTAAAATTACTAAGAGGCAAAAGTTACCGATAACACGGCATGCTACTTCTGAAAACTTAACTGCTGGCCAAGTTAAGTCAGAGCAAAAGACTAAAAGACGAATCCAAGAAACCTTGGCTAAAATAGACGAAAAGATCGATTACACCATCATTAACAAAATTTAATAAGAGGCTACAGTGTGCGAAATAATTATACCAGACAAACGTAATCACTAAATAAGTAAATAATTAAGAATTTATTTTAACAAAATTTTGTGTCCATTATATTTTTATTGAAAAAACAAAACTAATACCATTACTTCATGTAATTATTTTAAATTTAAGTTAACTAAAATATTAAATGTTTCAGAACCCTGAACGAAATATTTATACCAGACAAGACTTAAAGCATTAACATATAGCTTATCTCATAATTAATATTACTTTAAACTTACCAAAGTGTCAAATTGGCGACCATTTGAATAGACCTTTTGTGACAAGATGCCCCATAGATTCTCCATAGGGTTTAAGTCTGGGCTTATGGAGGGCCACTGCAGTAGAGGTATATTTCTCGACTCTAAAAAGTTTTTTGTATACCTAGCGGCGTGTATAGCGGCGTTGTCCTGCTGAAATGTCCAATTGTCGCCCCATAAGTTATCTCCAAAATCAATAAGCACACTCTCCAATAGGTCAACATACTTCTCTGAATCCATTTTGTGTGTCACAAAACAGATTGGAGTCTTGCCTCGATAACCAAACGCAGCCCATATCATGCGTGAACCTCCTTGAAAGTTTCTAGAATGGCGGGTCTCACGTTCCTGACGGGTATCTCTCCAATATTTTTGGCAGCCATCAGGACCGTCCAAATAGAACTTTTTTTCGTCACTAAATATAACGGATTCCCATTCATCCTCCCAAAATTTATGCTTTTCCGCAAACTCTAATCTTGCAAATTTGTGGCGTGGTAAGTGTTTGGGCGTCGGCAACCGATTTTGATACTTAATATTCTCGTTCTCTTTCAGAAGTTGTTGAATTCTTCTTGTAGTCACGCGCAGAGATAATTGAAGTCTTATTTGAGATGGACTAACTTTCTTGTTAACAGCTAGCCGCCTTATTTCTCTTTTAGTTCTTTCATCGACTTTTGGGGTACGACCTGGTCTCTTTGTTGCCCCGTAATTTTCCGGATCTTTTAAAAATTTATTAATTGTCGTCTTATCCCTTTTCAACTTTTCAGCTATTTTTCTAATTGTCATTCCGCATTCTCTATAAGCTGAAATTCTAGCCCGCTCTTCAACTGTTAACGTTGTTCCTCTTGGCATTTTTGAAGATTATCGCTGAAAAAAATTTTACTAATTGATAACACAAATATGTATCCCTAATAAATCAAAGTACTTACTTCTTTACGGCTTAAATAAATTTGCACTTAAAAAATATGACTTTCACTTTTTTGTTTGTTATATTTATTTCGCACGACTTTCCAACCAAAACTCAAAGCAATCGCAATATCATAAAAAAAAAACAGAAAAAAGTTACTCCGTTAGATAGTTCCTAGAAGCACAAATGTTATGACGCAATTAGAATTAAAACGAAGAAATGAATTTACCTAAAAATACTTAGAAATTTTTCGTCCGATATAATTATTTCGCAGACGTAGATTGGTTTTTGCAAAAAAAACATATGAGATGGGATAAAGAATGGAGGATCATAATCTTCTCTGATCAGAAAAAAAAATTAATTTAGATGGCTCAGATGGTCAGCAGTTTTGTTGCCACGATATAAACAAAAGACAACAGGTTGCCGTGAGCTGTAATTTTGAAGGCGGTACTGTCATCGTCTGGGCTGCCTTTAGTTATGATTGGAAGACGCCAATTTGCTGGATATCAACCGGCATGAAATCAGCAAATTATATAGAACTTTTAGATAACGTGCTAATAGAAATTGGAAATTTCAGCACGATAACGCTGCCATCCACAATTCTATATTCAACTCTCCCCGTTAAGAAAATTGGTGGACAGTATGAAAGATCTTGTCCTTGAAGTCATAAAAAACGGTATTAACATATAGAATATTTGCAAATTTTATAAAATTTTGTATAGTGGAATTATAGCAATTTTGCACTTTTAATTTATGTTTAGAAATGTTTTTTTAATTACTTCTAATTTTGTCTATACTTAGTTATAAATCAAAAGTTTATTATATATTTAAAAAAACAAACAATATTGGTTTTTTAATACTTTCTACAGAAGTTTCCTGGCAAAATCAGAACTATTATGGAAATTTCGCTTACTGTATATCTACATTTATTAAATACTTCTATTATTTGTGGAGTTGGACCTATAGAAATATCTACAACGAAAAAATTTATCATTTTCTCAAAAACAAACTTAATTAATAAGCTTAATCAATAAAATCCAAAGAGGTTTTGGCATAGAATCATGCCCGTACGCAGGGGGGTTATTGTGGAGTTTAAACCCCACCAACCCCTGAATTTTATGGAGGAGGGAAATACAACGATGGAAAAAGATTATTTTTGTTAAAAAATGTTTGGTATCCTGACGAAGAATTTGTATTCGCACTTAGTGGAAAACGTAATTTGAAGTTTCAATACAGCGGGTTTGGCAGGTGGATACTCAAAACGTTTCGGTGGTGTTTTTTGTATTTTGTGTATTATTTTCTGCGAATTATGATGGTGTCGGACACTAGTCGCTAGGAAAACTTGTTTTCTCAAACTGGAAAGATGCTATAGAAAATTTCAACAAACATAAAGAAACTGAGTACCATAAAACAGCCGTTCTTCACGCACAAAATCGTAAAGAAATTTCCGAGCATAGAAAGGAACCTTTAGTGTTGGCATTGGACTCCTCTTTAAAAAAAACAAATACAGGTAACCCTCCTCACTCCTATAATAGGGTAGATATGTTCCTACAAAGTGTCGTGGTTTGCGAAACCGTGTTATATGAGACGAGAAGCCAGTACAATATGGAGGAGTAATGTTCCAAGAGCTATTAAAAAGATTTTTTTTTGTCAAATTCTGTATAAGAAACGTTATTTTTAAATTCATTACTTCTTTTAATTAGGAAACAAAACAAAAATATACGTATTATTTAATTTCATTTAATAATTTTCTTCAGTATCGCTGCTCAGTACAATTAAACGAGAACGTTTGTGGCCCTTTTAAAAAAATCTGTAAGCTTGCTTTGTTTGCGTTGCTTTACAATGTCGTTGTAAATTGCACGATACGGTGATAAGCAATTTTGCAGCTCCCTTTTGAATTTCCAGTTTTTTTCAGAAGAAGTGTCGGCACTCAAGAAAAATACTTCTAGGTTTTTTGCTAAACTTAGGCCTTCCTGTAATCTTTTTAGTGTAAAATTATTAATTTCACAATCTTCATCAGAATTATTGTCCTCAGTATCGATAGGATTTATTTCGGATACTATTTCCACCAAATCCGGTTCGCCAATTCTTCTTCGACAAACAAATCTTGAACGTCTTCAATTACCATATCCACAAATCCTTCTCTTCTGATCGATCTAGCAAGTTCTAATATGCCACCAATTTCTTGAGTCCATACTAAATATGTGTTTGTGTCTTGGATGCACCATTGAGTCTTGACTGGCTTATATCTTGGATACACCATTGAGCTTTAATTGGCTTATGTCTTGGATGTATCGTTTGGTCTTGACTGCGCCCTAGCGGCATTAGCCGGTACTACCAGCATGCTCCGGTACTACGGTTTTCTTGGGTAGATATGTGGTGCGCCTAAATATAGGCTTTTGGTTTTGAGCTAATATTAGTAATAATTAAAGTTAACGCTAGGAAATTTTAGTTCATGCCAATGGATTCTAGATGGTTGGCGTGGGGGTATTAGGGGGGATGAAATTTTCGTCAGATCCTCTACGGGCTCTGGTTTTCGAGATATTAGCGATTTTACCTTTTCAGATATAGTTAATATTATTAATAATTCAAGCTACTTAGGACAGTTTTGTTCATGCCAATAGATTCTAGAAGGTGTTTGAGGGACGGGGGTTAAAGGGGGGATAAAATTTTTGTTAGAAATCCTCTACGGGCTATGGTTCTCGAGATATTAGCGTTTTTACCTTTTTAGATATAGTTAATATTAGAAATAATTCAAGTTTTTTTTTTGCTCATGGGGGTGCTGTGCCTAAATGTAGCCTTTTTGTTATGATTTTTCTTGATCGCCTGAGTGTAGGCTTTTGGTTTTGAACTAAAATTAGTAATAATTAAAGTTAATAGTAGGATATTTTTGTTCATACCAATGGATTCTAGATGGTTGGGGTGGGCGTATTAGGGGGGATGAAATTTTCATCAGAAATCCTCTATGGGCTCTGGTTTTCGAGATATTAGCGATTTTACCTTTTCAGATATAGTTAATATTATTAATAATTCAAGCTACTTAGGACAGTTTTGTTCATGCCAATAGATTCTAGAAGGTGTTTGAGGGGCAGGGGTAAGAGGGGGGATACAATTTTTGTTAGAAATCCTCTACGGGCTATGGTTCTCGAGATATTAGCGTTTTTACCTTTTTAGATATAGTTAATATTAGAAATAATTCAAGTTTTGTTTTGCTCATGGGGGTGCTGCGCGTAAATGTAGGCTTTTTTACTATGATTTTTCTTGAGCACCTAAATATAGGCTTTTCAGGTTTGTTTTGAATTAATATTAGTAATAAATAAAGTTCAAATTAGAATACTTTTTTCATACCAATAGATTCTAGAAGGTACCAGTGGATAGGGTATTGGTACTGTTGGGGGACGAAATTTTCATCAGAAATCCTCTACGGGTTCTGGTTTTCGAGATATTAGCATATTAATAATTCAAGTTATTTTTGTTCATGTCAATGGATTCTAGATGGTTGGGGTGGGAGGGGGAACGAAATTTTCATCAGAAATCCTCTACGAGCTATGGTTTTCGAAATATTAGCGTATTAATAATTCAAGTTACCCTAGGGAGTTGTAGATATCAGCATGATGCCGCCTTGGATTTGCTGTTTTCTAACTTGAAGATTTCTTAGCGAGGAATTTGTAGATATCAGAAGTTCTGGATCACTTTCTATAGGCGTTCTAGGTATCAAATATTAAATGTTTACCAAACATTAGGCATGCTTCCCCGGTTTATGATATAATTTGATATCACCGCTGTAAACAAATTCGCATTTA